>JBBPQU010000041.1:0-55289 GCA_038092655.1 Boletus sensibilis | reverse complement strand
TAGAAGAGAGAGAAGCGGGAAACGGGAAAACAAGAGTGATGAATCAGGACTGTCAAACGAACAAGGAGAGATGGCGCGTATCATTAGTTTGACTGATTTTGAGACAGAGAGGGATAATCTGCTGGCTTGTCCAATGATACCTTGGAAGCATTGACTGTGCGCTCCAACAGCCGCTCAACTACAAGATCAATGAGCTCAGATCACGGTGCAGATGAACAATGCATACTAGAAATTAAATGCTTGCTGTAGGCACTCGAGTAACGGCGCATGCTTACGAGCTGAGGGCGGATTTTGCTCACAAGCAGATCTTTCTGGTCTTGATCCGCGACCGTGAGCGCTCGTTGTAGCACGTAATCTTCGAATACATCAGTCAATCATAGTTACGAGCTCCCTTGAGTAGCTTACTGGCAAATTGGTCCTTCATCATAGATACAATGGGACTGACACCATCAAGCTTGGGCGCGATGATTTCATCAACCAATGCACGTCGCTCCTCTGTTGTAGCGGTGACGAGTGCCTTCTCACAGACATTCGACGCGAATTTATGTCGGGCCATGTTCAACATCTGACCTCGAAGCTTAGCAATAACTTGACAACGATCGTAAAGTTTCCCTTGCTCAAGAACGAATTGAACAACATAATTCTAGCGGTGTAAAATGTCAGCGAAGCACCACACATCTAAAAAGGAGGTTGCCTACCCCGAACTGATCTTGCATAAGGTTGATCATGTATTTGTGCAACTCGTCCATCAGGGCACGAGTCTGTTCTTCCGGCAGATGCTCAAAGCATCGCTGGAGAACTCGACAGCCGTATGGGTGTGTTGATAAGTCGTACACATTGCCACGGAATGATTGCACAAAACCAAGGCGATCAGAAGATACGCGCTCGATCAATTTCTGGATAACATGGTTGCCATTCGCATCCTTGACACACTTGAGCACATGAGGTTCCAACTCCTTCACGAAGGACCCTTGTTGTTCTGGAAGAACAAACTCAACAGCCTATGAAATCTGGTTAGTGGTGCCACATCAGGTCAATTGCAACCCTACCTTTTGTACGACACGACAGCCATACATTTGCAGAGACAACGGGAGAATATGGCCTTCCATGGTGTTGGCTAGTACGGTCTTCTGCACCTGTGTCCCATGCTCGAACAGTTTTTGAATGACCTGTTCAGGATAAGACCAGTGCCAGAAGAAGACATACTACAACTCACGTAGTTGCCAAAGACATCCTGGATCAACTGTAGTGCATTATCGGGTACAATTTCGTCGAAGACAACCTGCTTCTCCTCTGACGTTGCCGTTTCAAGCTTCTGTTGGATGAATCGGGAGCCGTGTTGATCACCACTAAACTCGACAATGTAGCCAAAGATATCCTGTGCCACGACATCAATGGTTATCTTAGAATCTGCAACACAACTCACCCTCAGTTCCCACTTGCGTGACTTGTTAGCCCTGAACTCATCCAACAGCGGACTACGCAAAGCCAATGTGGCATCGTTATCGTGACGCCGTCCAGGACGCACGTTTTGGTTGTAAAACGGCATCCCGTGGGCATTCAGGCCAGCGTGCCCATAAAGCGCACCGCCAGGGAGCATGAAAGGTAATTGTGTGCCATATTCCATGGCGGCATAAGCCTAACGGATTGAAAAAGTAAGTTCCAAGTCATCCTGGCATTATGGCTGCTAGCCTTACCTGTTGCTGAAGACCATACTAATCTCGAATATGAAAGAGGGTACTCAACGAAATCAAAACGAATACGTACCTGCTTTTTGTCCTGTCTACCAGTTGGTATCGCAGCGCTTAGTTGCGGTGTTGGCATGGGTGAGATCGAGGGGATGGTAGGATATATCATCGGTTGATGGGTAGGGTAGTAATATTGCGAAGGTGACCGAACGGAGGCAGAATAATCGTAATATATGCCAGATTGCTGGCCAGCAGAAGCATTAAGGTGTAGTGTCTGTGGAGATACACCTGGGTATACATTCGCGGGTGAGTTACTGCTCATGCCACCAGCAGCGGGATATAGCGAGGGGTCAGCCGGTGTACTGTATCCATATCCATAATCCATATAAGGGTCGCGTGGTGCGCCGTTGGTATAGTAGGAAGAATAATCTGCTTGAGGGTAACCGCCATACGGTGTACGGCCCTGAACCATGGGGGATGGTCGCACCTGGGGAGAAAGAGAATGATGAGAAACGCCGTTCGGTTGCGATGGGACAGATGGTTGACGGTATTGGTTGACGTGGTCGTCCTCAACAGCCATTCCTCTGAGGCCCAATGACAGTTCGTTCTCAACCATGGACGTGACATCAAACGTTCCGTTTTGCCCGGAGAATGAAGAGGATCCGTAAGTAGGATTAGACGGCGAAGGATACCTGCTGGACACAGGTGCATCCTTCCCGATCCCATTATCGAACCTCTGCGGGGAGAACTGCCCGGGCTTTGCCGAAGAACGATCGTCCTTAAAAGAAGACTGAACGTCAGCATCAAAGGATTATTGATGTCGACGGGAAAAAAAGTACAATTCTGGGTCCCGATAGCGCAGTCGCCTGAACCACTGTCGCTTGCCTCTGTCGTGCGTGATGCAGAGAAAGCGGAGAGTTCACATCCTATCACAAACTTAGCAGGCACGTTCATGATACCATTGCTTAACTGACCAGCTGAGAAAACTCCATCTTCTGCGGGCTGCCACTTAACTCATCCCAAGCACCACTGGATGGTCTCGGCGCAGTCCAACTCTCCCCTATGTGGGAACGGTACGGATTCTCGCCTTGCGAAGGTGGAAGGTCGTTCACACTTGCCGCAGAAGAAGTAGACGCGTTCCTCTTCGATGCCGGTGGTGTGGACCCCCAGACCTGATAACACATGTAAGCTTACACGTGTTGAGACGGCAAGAATTTGACGAACCTGCCAACCAGAGTTGAGGCCCTTGAGCGCGGGCCCTGCCCCCATCCCGACTCCAAACATGTTAGTTGCAGTTGCTGGCGTGAACTTTCCCTGTGGATGTGCCTTGGGGGGAGCGTCAACCAAGACTCGACGGGGAGATGATACGCGACACACATTACTCGGCGATGCAGACGGCGAATGACCCGAGGAGCGCGTAGACGATCCCGAAGGTTTTCGGGATGTATCCCCAGGATGTGATGCCATTGCAAACAAGGTATATTAAGCACGCACTGAGGAGAACGGGATGAGGGAGAAGGTGTGTGTGTGCGGACAGCAACTCACGCAAATAAAAAAGAACAAGCAGCAGTAGAGATTATAGTTTTAAACGGAGGTGTAAATGAATTAGCTGTGAAAGCGAACACAGATTAGTGACAATGTACACGTTGGAACCAAATCAACAGTGAGTTCGGCACGGAGACGCGGTTAAGAGCGCGTCGAAAACAAGGAATGGGGCACGGGTTATCGTAAATGAGCCACGATGTGCGCTAGGCGGAAACGGACGCGTGGATGATGAGACTCACCAGAGATGATGTACTGAAAACCAAGATGGGCCGAACAGATGCGTAATACGGCGTTCTTTCCAGACACGGGACAGGAAGGCAAAGAGGACAACAGGCCTCGAGCTGCCGTGTTATAGAGGAGGAAAGAAAAAAGCAAGGAGCACCAGGTGGGAGCAAATTTCTAGCGCGATTATTGAACGGAATTGAGTCGCTAAGAATTTGGTTCCGCAACACAAATGGCTCCGTCACTGTGCCAGTACGGCACTTGGCCCAGTGCGGACTTGCAGAGTTGAGTAAATGAGTGGACGATCTTGGTAACGCAGAGGAATGGGCTGGCCGGCAAAGGCAGTCGCACTCGGTGTCGGGACAGGCTCTTGGCGCCGCCAGCCTAGCCTGAACCCTGGTGAACCTTAGCTCGACTATTTGCTCCGAAAGTTAGGCTGGATGACCCTCATTAACACACAGCCATCACAGGTCCCCGCCCTCGCGTATTTCCGGTGAAAAATTTTTGGCTTCAAGCTGGAACGGCAGGGTGATGATACCGGCACCGTCATGCACGGATTCCTTCGGGCATCCTTGAGGTTGATGAATTCGAATGCTGGTGCGGACGGTAATCGGTGCAGCTGCCGCATCAGTAGCAGTACTTCCGTCTCGCTTAATTGGATCCCTCGTCGGCTCCGTCGCGACAGTGGCTAGGCCCCGTGGACGATATCCCCAATGGACGTCGTAATCGCCTTGCTTGGACGCTTCTGACCATCCGGCTCCTCCGGATCTATCTACACATCTATGACATACACAAGGGTAACGTCCATATAATTTTCCCTTCCGCACCCACACCTGGTCCAGGGACAGATACCTCACACACTGCCCGACGGTGAGCCAGATTAGTATAGAATACATATTTCCGTCCTCGCGTCTGGGTGCATCCGCAAGTGAAAGTCACTGCATTAAAGGCGATGGTATGTGTAGATCAAGTCAATGGGAATGCCTGCCGCGCCGAGGATCATAGCATATCTAACGTCTAGCTTCCTCGAGAGTTGAAGAACCACGAAGCGCGCTTCGCTAGAGTTGGACGTCAACATGTCTCCCACACCCAAAAACACGTGTACGTACCACCTCTGATGGTCACAATCAAACCAGAATAGACAAATCCGAGAGAATGATCAGCCGTAAGCTTCGAAGGAGCCTAACTTAATCACATACCCTCCTTCCTCATTCTGAATCCTGGTCAGCGGATTGGCGGACGACGGTCCACTTCCTCCAGTTGCTTGCGTGGAACCACTAGTGATCCCTGCAACCGCAGCAGAGCCGCCACCGCCACGGAGTGGCTTGGCGATTCGACCAAAGCTCAATGTCGAAGTATTCGAGGCTTTTTGCGCTGGGGATGCCGATTCGTAAGTAGCCGACCAGGTATGTTGGCACTGATCGACCTTACCACGGGCTTGCTCGAGCCGTTCCTTCACTGATTGAAGTTGCGTCTCGAACTTCTGGTTTTGAATGGCTAACCGACGGTCGGCGTCCTGGAGGAGCGTCTCCAGATTCTGGATCCGCTCATTCCGTGCAAGCAGTTTTCGCTCAGCAATTCCAGCTTCCTTCTTCAACGCCGAGTTCTGATCGACAAGCTGAAATCCACCGGTGAGATAAAATGAGAGTACAGTAAACGAACACCTACCTGCTTCTGAACTATCGTCAACTGCTCTAAATTCCGCTCGAGGAACGCCATCTTCTTCTGCTGAGCTTTGCTGTTGCTGTTTCGAATGACGTTGTTGTATTGCTCCTTGATCTCATCCAATTGGATCTCGAGTTCGACGACCTGCCACAATGTCGTGAATATCGGCTCGCACAGCATACCGAGCGATTCCACCTTTTCACAGCGGTTCGACAGATCCCGCATGAGCGACTTCTTGACACCCTCAAACTCTGCAAGTTGAACATTGATCGCCTTGCGGGTGCGCTCCAGGTCTTGGGCGCTTTCGGCCAGGCTCTTGCCACCTTCGATACCTGCAGACGTCACAGCGAAGGCGCGCTACGCAGAGTGACTTGTTTTGAAGCAAAACCAAACGGTGTCTAGGAGAGCACATACCTTTAACTCTTCGTTGACATTCTTCATGCTATCAATCGTGGCATTGAGGGAGCGAATTTCGTTCGATTTCAGCTCGAGTTGCTGTTTGAGATCGGCGACCTCGGCGATGCTGGCCTCCCGCCGAGCGGCGTACTGAGCTTCGAGTTTGTTCTAACGTTGAGCAGTCGCATAATGAACATGTACTGATACGACGCGAATTATCCAATAGGCGTACCTTGAACTCCGCCATCGAATTTGCAATGTCAGCATTGCTCGTCTCCTCATCATGGATGGTTTTCTCTGTTCAGCAATGAGGTAAACTCATGAAGGCGTCTGGGGCTATTTAGACGCACCGAAAAGTTCTTCGTACTCGGCTTCAAGGGTAGACAGGCGGCCCTCAAGTTCGTCACGGCGTCGAGTGATCATCTCATTTTCTTCCTGACTTTGACGCAGGCGATCAAGAGTCTCACGGACCAAAGACTGGGCTTCAGTGAGCTGTCTCCTCGCTGTGACCACATCATCGACGGTGAGAGATGATATGGTTGCCTCGGAGTCGACAGCGTCGAGCTTAGCGAGTAGTTGGCGAAGCTGTTCATCCTTTTCAGAGAATGCTCCTTGCTACGCGGAGAGTCAGCGCTCTAATGACTTAATACTCACAGGAAACATACCGCATCGAATTTGGCCATCATAAGTGCCATCTTCTCTTGCTTGCGCTTCTCTTTGTCCTCCGCGGAGGCATCTTTCTGCGCGCTGCGAAGATCGGTGATGATCTTCTTAAGTTCATCCAACTCGTTTTTGGAATCCTGGTTCTGTTCTCTCAGAATGTCGATTGTGATGATACTTTCTTTGTTGTCGTAGTCGAGGCGCTCAACTTGCAAACGGAGCTCGTTCAATTGGGTCGACATTGCTTTGTTCTCCTACAATAACCGTTGTAGAATAAGAATCCAAGAGAAGATCAGATGTTACCTTAGAGACAGAGGTTTCTTGCTCCCTGAGGAATGCGAGCTCTTCCCGGAGCTCCTTGACGAGTTTCTCTGCAGAAGCCAGTGCACTCTCTTTCTCGGCCAACAAGTCACTGAGTTCGTTTTCCCTGCGCAGGAATTCCTCCCGTTCATCCTTGTCCATGCCGATGACAGTAGGTGTTTGTGGTCGACTGTCAATATCCGATCTGAGGCCCTCTAAAATAGGGTTGACAGGGGTCATACTCCTCGCAGTCGAGGGTGTGGGTGATGAAGTGGGCTTCTTGGAAACACCGACGGAAGATATGGGCTTGTCTGGAGTTGCCCATTCACCATGTTCCACGGATCCTCCGGAACGCCATATAGCGAGCTCGGCTTCCAGTGCCTGTATGTAGGCTATATGTCTCGTATTCGCAAGTTGCGCTTTGGAGAGAAGTCCCTTGAGCTCCAGCGGTGAGAGTTCTTGGTTGACACGAGCTGTATTCTTGATCGACTTCGCACGAATACCAAAACGGAGGGTCGATAAAGTCTCAGCTTCGTTGTAGGCTGAAGGAGAACAATTGATGATAAGCGTCGTCCGTGAATTACCACCCAAAGATTCTTGCAGGATCCGCGTAAGTTTCGAATCACGGTATGGGATATGTTTTGCCTGGAATAGCAACCAATGTCGACGTCACGAGCTTGACCTCCTTCGGGGAGTTCAGGCTACGTACCTTTGAATCCGTTAGTGCGTTAATGACCATTCCGAGAGCCGAGAGAGATTTATTAATCTTCTTGGCTTCCTCAAGAGTTTGGCCCGACGCCCCTGTCTTTCCAACCTTTTCGGAGCCGGCAAGGTCCACGAGGTAGAGATTACCGCTCTTTTGAGCGCCAGTCTCAGTGTTTCGCTGTTGGATCGTGATGAGGAAGATTGAATGTGAACGAGAACTCTCAGCATTCATGTCTGTCACAAAGCAAGGTAAGAAATCCACCATGCGACCAGACTGGAGCACAAGACTTACTCGTGGAAGTCACTACTCGTGCTGCACCTCCTTGTCGCATGATCTCGTAGACTTCGCGAGCACTACTAACATAATAATCCGAAAGATTCTTGACATATACACCCCTCGACTTTTCCTCGTGGACCTGCAGGTTATCATTTTGAGCTTCCAGGAAAAAGACAATCAGTTGTGTTTCATGGGGAGAAAGAGCGAGACAGCTTACGCGCCAGCAAGTCACGGATGCGTTCTAGATAAATTTCCATGTATGAAACCTTAACCATGTACTCCAAGTGTGCGTCTGATTCCACTATTGATTGGAATATCTGTTCGGTAATCCGAGGTATGATGCCTTTGAGTTCCTCTGAGTCTATATCTGCGCCCTAAGAGTGTCGATGAGCGGATGGGACTATAGTAAGTGGAAACCACTTGCCATCATGGTGAAAGTCTTGCCACTACCAGTTTGGCCGTAAGCAAACACTGTTCCGTTGTAACCATCAAGTACATCTAAGTGTTCCGTCAGTAATCTGGATTAAGGATGTCGAGTTCCATAAGAAGAAAGCGACAATCTCGGGGATGGTTAAATGATTGGACGATGGTCTTGTCCGAGTGACGCGAGTTGGTCGAAGACTCTCACCTCTGACGATGCTGTCCGTGGAGCAAGATCGCGTTAATGAACAACAAGCAGACGCAAGCTTCGGAGGACTTACTCCTTGACACCGTAATCGAACACTTCGTGTTGCTTCGTGCCCATTGGGAATACCCTGTCAAAGGTAAAGCCGTCCTTCTCTGGTCCAGAAACAGCTTGCGAGTTGCGCATCATGACTGTTTGGAGATTGTCGACGAATGACACGACGATTTCGCCACCTTCTCTCAGTTCGAGAGCATTTGGAGGACGAAATCTGTGTATTGTGCGTCAGCACGACGGCTGCAGGTACACGGTTGACTGATATTGTTGGTGGCCGGAGACATACCGACAGACGACTTTGATGTTGGTTGAGGACGCCATGATGGACGATCCGTCTGAGAGTCTATGGAGGGGTTACAACCAGTGCACGGGTATATGGTTAATGTTTGGGATCAGAGGGAAGACGGTGGTTGGGGTGTCGCGGCACGTTTGTCTACTATTTCCAGCGGTGGCTGAACATGAGATTATTCGACACATACTACGGCTTGCTGCAGATCATTTCCAAGCCAACGCAGATCTCACACCACACTGGGCAAAGCAGATGATCTTGATTGCGAGCACTGTTGTACAATTGCAAAACTCGGAGAATGCGATAATTAAATGTTCACTCTGCTCAGTCGTCATCGCTCCCCACGGAAGGTGGTGCCGGTACAGGTCTGCTTGAAGAAGCTGCTGGACGACGAGGGATTTGATCCTCTTTTTGGGCAGCGTCAGCGGCATCTATCCATTCCGAGTAGATGTCAATAGGCTCGGTCAGATCTGAAGGGATGCAGTTGTGAGGAGTGGGAGCGGCGGCGAGACGCGGACGAGGAAGCTCACGGTTGACTTTGCTCTGATATCGCTGGTCGCACACCCTGCAAACGAGCTGCGCAATTCCCTCCTTTCTGTCGAGTCTGACGGTGACAGACTTGTCGTGGTGGCAGAATAGACAAGTGAACGCGGTGTCTATGAGCGGTAAAATCAGCACGACCCGCGACTCGCTGTGAGAACGTACCGAGTGGCTCTCTCCGCCTTGCTGCGCTTGCTGCAGCTGGTTTTCTGGAGGATTTCTTGCGCTTTCCCATCTTTCGTCCAGAGGTGCAGTAGACTCGGACTAGTCACTAAACTACCATTGAATACTAATCGTGTCCCCACGCTCCACTCGCACGTGATCTCGACGCGTATGTTGGTCGTTGATTCGACGCGTTCAAGCACTACCACAAAGACCACCGACTCAATGGCTGCTCGTCGGCCCACATCCTCTCGGTCCAGATCAACAATTCCCCAAGCCAACTCCAGGACACGTACCGCGACAGCCTCGTTGCAGAGTGTACCTCCTCCGACTGATGAACGCACTAGATTCGATCATTTAGCAGCTTCTCTCGCTTCAGCCAAAAGTGCAAAATCGAGCGACCAAGAAGTTGGAGAAACACACATTCAGGTCGTTATTCGATGTCGGAGACGCTCAGATCGTGAAATTCAGGAAAACTCGCCCATCATCGTCAGCTCGCACGGCGCGAAAAGTAAGGAAGTTACCATCGAGACCTCCGCACCAGTATCCAGCCTAGGCGTCGTAACATTGCCACCAACGCGGACATATCCTTTCGATCTTGTGTTTGGTCCAGAGGCCGACCAAGCAATGATTTATCATGACGTCGTCAATCCCTTACTCGACGAAGTCCTCACGGGCTACAATTGCACTTTATTTGCATATGGGCAGACGGGCACAGGGAAAACGTGCGTGACCTCGGCATCCCGTCATACCTTGACCGCTCACTTCAGAGTAGATACACCATGCAGGGTGATTTAACACCCACGCCGATGGGCAATCCTTCCGCTCAGGCTGGAATGATACCCAGAGTGTTGTTCCGCTTGTTCCACCAACTCGAGACATCGGCAACGGATTATAGCGTCAAAATATCGTTTGTCGAGTTATACAACGAAGAGCTACGAGACCTTCTCGCGAACGAACTCTCCGCTCCGGCAGGTTCAACCCAACCAATGGGCAAGGGGGGTCCGTCTGATAACCAGGGTGGTCTAAAAATATTCGACGATGCTAGCAAGAAAGGTGTTTTCATCCAAGGTCTGGAAGAGATACCTGTCAAGGACGCCGCCGATGCACTGGCTCTCCTGACCAAGGGCAGCCATCGTCGCCAGATCGCAGCGACCAAGTTCAATGACCACTCTAGTCGCTCTCATTCCGTGTTCTCCATCACTGTACACACCAAAGAGACTTCGTCAATAGGGGATGACCTATTAAAGGTCGGAAAACTTAATCTCGTTGACCTTGCTGGGTCTGAAAATATAGGTCGCTCCGGTGCCGAGAATAAAAGGGCAAGAGAGGCTGGCATGATCAACCAGAGCCTGCTAACTCTCGGGCGTGTCATCAATGCACTTGTCGATCGCTCGTCCCACGTACCATATCGGGAGTCCAAGCTCACCCGCCTCCTCCAAGACTCGTTGGGAGGCCGTACCAAGACTTGCATCATCGCTACTATCTCGCCCGCAAGGTCCAATATGGAGGAGACCCTCTCGACCCTCGATTACGCAATCCGAGCCAAATCCATTCGCAACAAGCCCGAGGTTAACCAAAGGATGACGCGAAACTCCCTCCTAAAGGAATACGTTGCAGAAATTGAGAGGCTGAAGGCGGACGTCCTAGCGGCTCGGGAGAAAAATGGCATTTTCTTCTCAGAAGAAACGTGGAACCAGTTGAGCGCTGAGCAAGAACTCAGGCAGACCGAGATGGAGGAAGCGAAGAAGCAAATAGAGATCGTGGAGAGTCAGCTGAGGAGTGTACGGGAGGAATTCGAACAAAGTATAGCGTTATTGATGAAAAGGGACGGAGAGTTGAAAGAGACAAAAGAGAGGTTGAAAGAGTCAAAAGGAGAACTTGAAGTGAAGGAGGGACAACTCAAGTGGGTGAAGAGCGCGTTGGAAGAAGAGGTCGTTGTTCGGCAGGCCTATCAGGTCAATGAAACCAAGCTCGACGGCATCGCTTGTGGGTTGAAGCAAATCGCTGCGGAGAGCATCGATGATCTCAGCGCCTTGTTTGATAAAATCCGTGAGGTCGCTTCCTTCCTCAATGGTGACATAGTTGACGACTTTGTCTAGAGCGCAAGGCAAAGACTTTCAGTTCCAATATAAAGGCAGTATCCTCTCATGGAAAATCGATGACCAATGAACTGGCTGCCCTTTCTGTGAAGCTGGACGACTTTATGAAGACCGCTGGTCATTCGACCGAGAACCTTCGAACTGAAGCGAAAGCATACCATACCAAAGAACACGAGATCATGGCCGCCCACTCCGAGCGGATTGATCAGCAGTTGCAACGCATCCAAGACTCTTTACGCGTAATCAACGCCAAGGACGACGCGTCTGCTGAAGCGATAGGTATTATGCAGAGCGCGGTTAGGGAATCCCAGGACACGATGAAAAGCTCGTTCGCTGCCTGGTCGGATGGCTTGCGCAGGAGCTCTCAAGCTCTGTGTAACGAACTGTACTCCACGAATCACAGCAACTTTGCTGCCGTAGGTTAGATCTTGAATTGGTCTTTCGGGAAACTGAAATCTGCCTCTAGCTGGAAGGCGCTCTCATAGCAATGGGGTCTCTCATTGACACAGCTGTTGACGAGGCTCTATTGTTCGTCAAAGCGGAAGGCGAACCTACACTGCAGGCTAAAGCAATCGCCGATGAAATGTCTCGAGCCGAAATTTCCCATCTTCAAGCTCAGAATGTCCTCCTCTCACGAGCTCTTGAAGCCGAGAAGATCAAGTCTGAGAAGGCCAAGGAAGAGTTGGTCCAGCGCATATCTGGCCTTCTGGGTGATTTCGTAGCTGCACGGCATCAAGAGCTAAGTGAAGCCTTTGGCGCCGTCGTAAAAGGGAACGTAAGGGTGGAAGAAGAACTTGGCAAGTTCGGGCAGCGGCACGAGCGACTGATCGATCATGCTAATTCTCGCGGAGCTGAACTGTCTGCATCGCTTGCACGTAAAGGAGTGGAGGGCAAGAGGTTGCGCGATGGAGCGATGAAGGTAGTTTCTTCCACTCGATATTCTCGATGCATCTTATTAGTTCTCCAGTCTGCGAGTTCAGCTCAAAACGCGTTCAAGGATGGACTTTCGGCGGTACAACTGTCCATGGCTACGGCAACGACAACATATTCTGGAGAGCTCCAGAGACATGGGCAAACCTTTCAGACGTCGTTTGGAGGTGGTCTTGATCGACATAATCGGGCGAAGAGAGCTCGCGTCGAGACTACAAATGTAATGGCGACGGACGTGCAGGTTGACCTGCGAAATACCCAGCGAGGATTGGTCTCCGGTCTGAGGAACGTGGAAGGATTCACTTCTCGCGTGGCGTCAGAGGTGTGCCATTTTATTCGTGGCGCTGTTAACCGTCCGTACAATTTACCACCTATAGTGTGCAAATCTGGCCAACTCAGTGGAAAGGCACCACAAAATGGTCACGACTGGCTTGAGTGACATCCAGCAGACCTCACGATCACTCCTCGATCAAGCCACGCGGGAGGACGTTCCTACTGGGATGACGCCTCGCAAACGAGTCTGGGAATTTGTCGATAATTGGGAACTAACCAAGAACCGCGACGTCATTTTGCAATCCTGGAGGGGAGACACAACGAGTGCGAGCACCACACCACTCTCTGTGGCACAATCTCTACCCGAGGAGTCGCAGGACACGCCATACGGCGGCGTGGAAACAGATGGGGAAGACACACCAGGCGACGATGAAGTGGACGGCGACCTTACCGCTACTATTTCTCCTTCTACTCTGGAAAGCAATGCTCCACGGCCGCCAACACCACCAGTGGTTTCATTATCCTCGTCGACATCGTCTTCAGCGACGCTCCCTGTCCCGCAACAATTACTCCCGATACCCCCTCCAGCCATTGTATTGAAGAAAACGACGGCTGCAAAATCAGGATTGTCGACGACGATGGGAGCATTGGTGGATCGCCCAACAAATATTCTGGGTCCGAGAGGTTCACGAAGAGTCAGATGATGCTCGGAGAAAGAGGAGATGAATACTTATATTTAACATATTGTATCATGTAACTCGCTGTTGGATTACCTAATATAGCCCAAGACCCCAAGTAGAGCAAGGCAGAGTTGGGCCAGCGCAGCAACTTTGACCAAACGCTTATTCTTTGTACACCAGCACTATGGCAGCGGCAGGATTGAAAAGTGAGTTTCATGCCCTCGAACTCCCGCAGAACTAAGCTGATACACAACCGAAGCTGTCATTCTCTTGTCCTTTGTCCTCGCCGTTGGATTCTTACTTATCATCCTTTCTTGTGCACTTTGGACAAACTGGCTGCCTCTCTTGGTCGGTGAGTCTAGGACTCGACTATCAAGAGGTCCATGACTCACATATTTCCCCCACAGCACTCACATTCGTGTTGGCACCTCTTCCTAACGCCGTGTTCGCACACTGTGGAGGGGACGAGTTCTCATCATATGAGGCTAATTCAGGCCCTGTTGACCTCGGGCGCTTCATTACGTCCATAATCGTCGTTTCTGGTTTCGCACTCCCTATCGTTCTTACACATTCGGAAGTGATCAGACCAGGGGCTTGTGTCATGTCGACAATTGGTGGCGGGTGTGTACCACCGTCCTTTCATACCTTGACATTTAACAGCTCTCTCCCTCAGACTGGTGTACGGGACAATCCTTGCCTACTCAGCAGCATTTAGGCAAGACGACTCCGAGTTTGATTGATCAAAAGACGTCTGCAGCATAATTCTTACCCATCACTGCAAATATGTGACTACATAACTGAATGGATGTCGTCTTTGTATACAGTCAAGCTGACGCGACGCGAATACGTTACATTGAAGATGTGAGAGACAACTTAAGCGTACGTAACGACTGAAAAACGGTACAATGGGATAGTCCTCGATGCCACTGCTTACCCAGTATTCACAGCGTTCATATCAGGCTTTCCTAGCCGAGCTGTGATAAGGTTTACCATCCTGAGCAGCAGCATGATTTTTGGCGAAACGGTGTCGAGTGTACGATTATGGCTTTCTTGGACCTTATTGAAGACTTCCTGCTGAATATTGACAAGTGTTGCGCAAAATTTCTCCCTGAAGAGACCATCGAGCTGACTATCGAGTGATTCGATGACGTACTCCGCAGAAGGAAGATCACCTGCTGTTTGACCAGCAGGTGCTTGTGAAATGTAGGCTTGTAATGCTGCCGCTATGGCATCAATTTCTTTATCACGGCGTACCAAGGCACCTTGGAACTTCGCATGCTTGAGAGTATCCTTCAAAAACAATATCAGATTGCCTCGCATACTTCTCAAGATCCAAGACATTAAGCCAAACCTGGGCAAGTTTGTGTTTGAATTCTTGATTTTCTGCTTCCAATGCCCTACACCTGGCCTCCAGAGCGTTCACCTTTGTGATCAACTCTGCGACCTCCACCGCCAGTTCTCCAATTTCTTCGCCTGTTACTGTAACGGCACGCACAATTTCCTTGCTCTTCGCATCGACGACAGCCTCGATCTCGGTTTGAGACACCTCAGTTGGTTCCTTGACAGGTGGGTAAAGTGCGACTTCTCCTTCCAACCAAGCATCTATGTGGAGCTCGATCTCGTCGGAAACAACTTGGTCACGTTGGATAACATCGTTCTCGAGATCGATGAGGTGACGATCAAGCTCGGTGAGTTGGTCGCGAAAATCTTCTAACTCCCACACTGTGTCCTCGGTCATGACTTCTGCGCTTCCACTCGTGGATTGCCCAACAGTATCCGCTTCTCCCTCTAGCTTTCTTCGTTTGGAAGGCCGATCCGAATCCTGTGTCCAGTCGGATGCACTCGTCTTGAGGAGCGCTGCACAGCTGTTCTTCACATCGTCTAACAAACTTCTGACCTCCAAAACGTGCTTCTTCGCCTCCCCTACCGTCTTTTCCATCTCCGAAATCTGTGGAGTCCTTAGGACGGGCCAAAAATTGCTCCCAACGAGTTTCTGAATAGTTTCATTGATCTCTTTGCGTTTAACATCCATTTGGAGCTCCAGCGCCATTTTCTGGGCATTTATGCGGGCACGGTTGGCTTCGGGCATATTATTCACGAGGGAAGAGTTGGAGAGCAGGCGAATTTGAGACAAATCAGACTCGAGTTTAGTATAATCGTGACGCGACGTGATTGAAGTGAACATGAGGCTGAGCGGGAGCATGTGAGTCAGTGGACAAGGAGAAGTACGATATGAGCATACTCAATACGTTCGTGCCATGCTGACCTCTGTTCATCCATGGACAACTCTTTCAGCCCTCTGGACGCGGTTTCTGCCGAGTTAGTTGGCTGCTGATTAGAAACGAAGGAGGGCACTTTAGGTAGCTCGGGAACTTGAGGTGGAGGTGGGGCGGGCTGCATCGGTGGTGGCTTAGAAGGTTCCGGGGGCAAAGCCGAAAAGTTTTGGGCGATTGAGATGATGTCTGTGTTACGAGTGTCTGGGACGCGACTTCCGGCAGGTGGCGTTTTGCTGGGTAAGCCAGCTCGCTCCCTGTCTTTGCCCTTGTCCCTAGAACGAGAGCGTGAACGGCGTGATGTCGAAGGAGCGGAATCTCGGCCTAAGGGAGGGAGATCCTTTTTGGGATACTTGTTGTCTTTTCGCAACCTTTCAAGCTGATCTGAAGATGTCGAGAGGGCAGGAGACTTCCCTCGCTTAGTGGTGCCACCACCGTCCATAGCGCTGTCAAAAGTCGACCTGCGAGAGGATGGACCAGGAGAGGCGCGGGTATTCGTACTGTCCCTTCGATGCGGAGAAGACTCGAGGCGCAACGACGAATTCGGTTTCCTCTCCCTCTCTCTCTCCCGTTCCCTTTCCCTTCCCCCGGCTCTGTCTCTGTCTCTGTCCCGCTCTCTCTCCTTTTCCTTCTCTCGGTCGCGGTGATCCTTTGGGCGATCAGAATGTAGGAGAATGTAATAGAAGTCGGAGTCGGAGTCGACCACAGTATCATGCCTAGGAGGAAGAGAAGGATGCGCAGCCTTCCATTCACGTTCATGCGGGTGCACGAAGCGGCAAGAACTGGCATCCCTATAACAACCTTTCGAACCATCTTTCAGACGCCTTGGTTTGCCATTGTCGTCAAATAGCTGGTGAACAGGCAGTGTCAAACTCAACGAGTCGGTTGTTGTAATGAGAGACATACGTTACAGCGCCGTTCCTTTGTCATTAGGAGTGTGGAGAGATACAAGTTAGATTTGATTGTCAGTGTTAGACTATTAGTGTCGTATGGTACAAATCAAGGTTACTACGAATGGAAGTTTATTCTGAATGGTGGTTATCAATCATCCTCAACTGGAGCAGTAAGCCCGAGCTCTTGCGAGTCCAGCCATCGCGAAACCCCTGCGACCATGTTCATGGCGGGTTGTATCTTGCCCCACAACACTTTAATCGCTTCCTCTTGATGGCGGTCAGATGCCTCGATAACAACCTGCTGCAATGACGCGATGGTCGGTCGAACTTCCCGTTCATAAAACTTGTCCAGGATTGCCTCAAACGCGGGCCGAAGGCTTTCTATCAGCTTGTCTCGTAAATTGTAACTGGTGGGTGACATGGCCGGCTGTGCTGCAGGACATGGAGGTTGGGTTGCAGCTAACTGCTCGAATTGTTCTCGTATATTCTTCAGTCGTTCATCCACCCTCCGTGCAGTTTCCTCCTTCTCCGTGGCCATATCTTGCATCTGCTAGGAAAGAAACTCATTCTCATCTCTGACCGACGAATGATACCGCTATCTACCTTTCTGTGTGTCTCCTTGTTCATTGAAAGTTCTTCCTCAAGCTCGCTGACCCGCTTGGTCGTCGCATCTACTTGGAGAAGTAGAACACGAATCTCTTCCACTGTATGCGGTACTTTTGCATCCAATTCTCTGACCTGTTGGGCCGCCCCTTCTATATTCTCGAGGGCAGCGGGCGGGAGAACGATCTCAGGGCGCGGTTGCGAGGCAATACGATCGATCTCGCGTTGGCGTGCCACACGTAAACCTGCGATCTTCGCGGTTAAGAGTTCGTCGATCTCGGAGCGGATGTCACGCTGGTGGCGAAGAGTCAGTTCCGTCTGCGCTTGGTCGAGACGCTCCTCGAGGTCTCGGACCTGGCTTCGCAAGGGGTCGATGGAGGTGGCGACGGTTCCTGAAAGGAGTTTCTGGGCATCGCCTGATTGCACATCCCTGAGAACGTGCGTGACAAGGAGGGCGCGGACCTCGTCAACGAAAGCTTTTGATTCTACGATAAACTTCTCCGTTTCCTCGCCAACGCTGTAACGTTGACCCAAGTCGAGGTTGGACGAAAGTGTATCATGGAATTTCACGAGTGATGTGATGGCGGCAGAGAGTTTCTCCCTTTGCGAGCTGACCTCTTTATCGCATTCGGCGCGTTGGCCATCAAGTCTCTTCCGCCCTGCCTCGCTTATGCGTGCATAACAGACAGATTTCTGTGTGCGGAACCAACGGTCACGTTTAGCCTCAGCTTCTGCGAGCAAGAATCGTGCCCTAACGCCACGTTCCCAGGTCCTTGTCGACACAGTGGGTGAGAGGAAGAATTTGCAAAGGGAGATAAGACATACTTGACATATTCCTTAAAGCCATCTAGTTTATCGTCAGAGACAACATCACGCTTGCGTTTGACACGGGGCGGGTCGGTGGGCGTTAACGTGGCAACAAGAGTCGATGTAGTGACGGGGGTCGATGCGGTATCGATGTTAGAGCTACGGGGTTCTCCCCACTTGCTGGGACCCAGGGGTTCATTGTTCGTCCCTGAAATTTTGGCTTTCTTGTTCTCGTTGTCCGGAATACGAATGCGTGGCGGGGCGAGGACAGCCTTGCCTTTCCCCTTGTTCTGTTTGGTCTCCTTCTCGGCCTGATTGTCCACGTTCATTCGATCAGAAACTCCCCAGGAGTTGGTCGTGTCCATGTTGCCCCCCCAACCCGCTCCCGATCCGTCGTTCTGTGGGCTTCCCCATCCAAACCCCGCAGCCTTGTCTGCGTCCTTGTTGTTCCCCCAACTCGACGCTCCCCATCCGTCGTTCTGTGGACTTCCCCATCCAGACCCCGTGGCCTTGTCTGCACCCCCTCCCCACCCACCCCCGCTGCTCTTTGCATTTCCACTTGTGGTGGTAGCAGCATCAGCTTGATTCCGTTCGTTCAAGGGCGCGGAGGTGTCCCTGGATTTGGTGGTAGATGGGTTCTTTGGCTGTGCGGGTTCATTCGATGTTGATATAGAGCCTCCTGTGTCCCATCCGCCTCCGCCACCCCACCCACCTCCGGTATCCCATCCACCCCCGGTACCCCCGCCCCCGGTATCCCATCCGCCCCCGGCGTCAGCGGCACTAGTGCCAGCACTCCCGCCAGTATCCCATGTCGAGGGAGCAGCAGCAGCACGATTGCCTCGCTCACCCCAAGGCTTGAAGCCCCCCTGAATACACTTCAGTACTTCGAAGTGTTGGAATGGCAGAAAAACGCACCGAGTCGCCACTCTTGTCCCATGCCTTGGTTGAAGGAAGTCGAGCATTGATCCAGTCAGAATCTCCGGGATGAATGAAGGCGCATCCCACGCCCTTTCTGCGACAACCCCCTCTCAACGGCTCGCCACTTTCAGTGTAGAACTAGCGGCACCGTTTGAATGCCTGAGCGTGAATCAATGTGGCATAACGTACCCTGCACCTGACGAAAGGCATCACGTTTAGCTACTAGACAAGTTCTAATATTGAAACCGGATCGAGAAGGTGTGACTGTTCTGTCCCTGAGCTCGTGTGCAGCGAAGCTTATCGAGGCGCGTCGCGATTGTTGACAGTGATGAATGTCAATCCTAGGAGTAAGTGATGGTGAGGTGGTAAAGAAAGCGGCCCAGTGGCACGCGACGCGCGGTTAGAGAGCGTGATGTAATAACGCCATTAAAGTTTGCAGGCTAAACAAGAGTTACCCTATCCTAACGTACATGGGACAGCAATATCTCGGCCGTAGCGAAGCCAATCCAATCCACAACGCAAGTATCAAGGAGTCCGTGTGCAGCCGTTAGACGAGTCGCATCGCATCGCGTCATAAGATTTACAGGGATGATAGTCATAAGAGGACGAAAGCGCCTGGCCGTAGAAAACACAATAAAGATGAAGCAAAGACGCTGGCGGTGAAGGAACAAGGGGGATGGTGAAGACAGGAAGACAGGGACAAGAAAAACAGATATCCAATAACAAAATCATCTCTCTACCAAAGCCAACCACTTCGTGGGGGAGGGGGCCTCCTTGCCGGCTTCACGTTCCTTCGCACGGCAATAGGAGCATCGTCTTCTTCATATTCCTCGACTTCATATTCCTCAATCTCTTCCGCCCTCAGAGGTTCCTTGATAATTTCCTCTTCGAACATGATTGCGGTAGTACGAGGAATAGCAGTCGAGAAAGACGACGATACACCCTCCGGGGTAGGGAACGCTGCACGACGGGTGTTGGATGGTGGTGGAACAGTAACAGTCAGCGGAGGGAGAGTTTCATATTGGATGATGGTTTTAGTTTCAGTTTCGGCGACGATGATGGGAGGGAGCTCCTGTTAGATAGAGGGAAAGAACAAAGTCAGCGAAACGTTCTGCATCGTGTGAAGGGGGATCAGTTGACAGCGCGCGAATGCAAGACCAAACAAAAAGACAGGTATTGCCTCGAGCAATCAGTGATCGACGCCTGATCGCGTCGTGGTCAAATTCATTGATGGCACGCCACCAACTGATCTCCCCCTCACCTCAAAAGACAAGGGGGACAGAAAATGATAACCGTTGTCCCCCAAGCCCGGATGAAGGAGGGAGACGAACTCTACATAGGATTGAATGGATCGTATTTCTGTTATTATGTTTTAAAAAAACATGACAGAAAACCCTCCTTCATCTCAGAGCTCAGGACGGCGCGGAATGGGCGGTGATACCTTGACTTTTCGCTTTGGCCCTGGTTGCTCATAGTAGACTTCTTCCTCGACTGCAGCGTTGTCGCTGTTGATCAAACTTATTGCAATGGCATGAGTAATGTGCACATGTTTGTGAGGAACCGAAACTTACACAAGTTGTTCCATGATCCACGCTTCCCGCCTAGAAGCGTCGTGTTCTCTCTTGTTTACGCTCTCCTCCCGGCGGGTGATCTCTCGCTCGCGCTCAGACACTCTAAGCTCACGGTCGAGAACCTCTTCTGCACGAGAATTTGCTTCCTTCCACCACCCAGGCGGAGCCAGCTCTTGCTCTTTGACGACCTCTTTGATGATCGTTTGCGCGGGAGGAATGTCAATAAAGGTCTGGGTGGGGCAGGCTGGACAGGAGACCGGAGACTGGGTAGCAAGCACACCACCGGGTGCACCAACAAGTAGCTCCGCTTCGCGACGTGCAACTTCAGCTTCGCGCATTGCAACGTCACGCTCGCGGGTTACCAGCACCTGGGATCGTTTTGGATTGAGATAGCCCCAGATACCAGTTGCAGCAGGATCGTCTTTTCCTACAGCTGGGTTGGAGCTCTGGGAAGCAGGGAGAGATAGCATGACAGCGAGGACTGCCAAAACGAGAGAGAGAACAAGTAAAAGCGTCGTTGAAGAAATAGTGCGATGATGATGGTGTCGCTCTGAGCGGTGACGATGCTCGCGCTCACGTTCACGTTCACGCTCGCGGTCATGATGGGAAGATGAGGGGACTGCCATCTTTGCGGGAGAATTCCTGACGCTTATCGAGTGAGACGGCGACAAGGAAGCGGAGGGTGCTCGTGGACGGGACGTGGTGGTAAAGTAAAGGTTGTTAGAAGGGGGTGTTTGTTAGACGTCGTCTATATAAGACGAGGATGGAGATGAAGGGGAGAAGAAGTGAAACGAATTCTTTATAAACTTTGGTTGCGAGCAAGAATGCGCAGGTTGAAAAACGAACTTGAATTGTTCATTGTTTCCTTTTATGGATGTCGTTATTTGTACTCAAAACTGTAACCAAATAAAGATCACGTGACCGCGTTTCGTCCGAGAATGACGCGTGATCGGCACGCACTTTTGTTCGGAACATTGTTCGGGCCCACTCGAGCCATGCTTTCGCCATGGCTCAAATTTCTCGACGAGGTCTGTACGAATGGATCCCGTGTTGACCAGGACTATCTGATCATCGTGTTTACAGACGTCAAAGATCGTGACCGCCGTGACTGCCCTAGTCTGTCTCTACACTCGTTCGGCAGGTGTATGCTACTTTGCAGCAGGTGCACTTGTGTGTGTTCTATCATCCAAGATCATCAAAAGGACCATTAGAGAGCAACGACCAGTACACGGTCGAAAAAAAACGTATGGGTACGTCCCACCAGGAACCCCGAGCTGTCTTGCATGCTTAATTCTCGGATTGTCCAGTATGCCTAGTACCCATGCCTCGGGATGCACATTCTTTGCTGTTTCCATACTCCTGGGGAGTATGTACCTCCCAATGCATGCCAGCCTCCATCCGCTTGCTGTATTTGCGCCACTCGTGGTCGTACCATGGACAAGCATGATCGTCCTTTCCAGAGTATGGCTTGGTTACCACAGTTGGCCCCAGGTTGCGGGAGGAGTGGGTTTCGGGATCTGCTTTGCGAGCTTGTGGTTCAAGATCTGGGCAGAGGACATTGGCGGAATGGGGACACTGGGTAGAGAGATGGAAAGACATGTCAACTCCTTTGTACATTCGTCACGTATCCCGTGACCGTTACGCCACCTGTAACGCGCCTGCCCGTAGTCACGCCTCCTCACTCTTTCTTGTGTTGCATCCAGAATGAGTCTGCGTCGCTTCGCTCAGGTTAACGCTGCGAACATACCAGGCTCCCCTAACTCGCCCTCGCCTCGCCTCACCAGCGGCACCCAGACGCCAGTAACACCTCGAACCTGCGTGTCTTACCTTGATTCCCCGTCTTCCACCCCGTCTATATCCTCGTCCACCCCATTTGATTGGGAAGCAGCACGTTCACGACGTCCACCGCCCTATGCCACACCTCTCAGTGTGAAACGCAAGGCTCGCATGAGCACTGCAAATGCAGCTGCTTCGCCTCGAAAAGCCTTCATTCGGAAGAAGGGGTTTGTTGAACGGTCAGGTTTTATTATTTTCGTACACATACTAGCTAGCTAACTAGTTGTCCTTGTTGTTTTGAAAAGTATGTCAGATATACCCTCTCGGATCATGTTTGAAATTTCGCTCTTTCCTCACAACGTGCCTCTGCCGGCAGCCAAAACGAGCGCGTGGCTCATTGGCTCGTTGATGCACATTCTTCACTTTATTGTTAGAGTCTCGCAGGTGCGCGCCACTTCGGACTCGGACCTGGGATGGGAAGATCTCTACTGGGAGCGCAATCAACAGAGTTGGTTCGACTGGGTGAGTAGTGTGTATCGTGTACAAGTGGTTTTGTTTACGTGTCGTCCTGCAGACTGTGCCGACGACGTGCATGCTGTTGATTGCGTCGACGTTGAATGCGCTGCATCTCTTTTCGCAGACGCGCACGTACCAGCTTCACCGGCGGACTCGGGCTGACCCGGTGAACTCTCCACATACTACGTTTGTACGATCGCCTCAGCGGGACGCTCAAGTCTTTTCCGGTGTGCCCGCACCGAGGTCGACGTTTGCAGGACGGATTGCGGGTTTGTTGCAGTATATGCTGCTTGTTCTGTGGCGTTTGGTAGTTTCTGTGGTGTGCTTCCTGCTTGGGTTGTCTTCGGCGAGTCCGTCGACGTCATCGCCACCGAAAGGTGCTCCAGCGGAAGCGGTACAGCAGCTGGAGATGTGGATTCCGGGAGAGCTGGAGCGGACACTGCTTGGGGTGTACTCTCCTGTGCACGCGCTGCTGTGGATGTGCACTGGTAGCACGAACTGGGTGCCGATGTGTGTGGTGATGTGTGTGGTGGGAGTGCAAACGGGGACATTGATATCGGCATACGAGGGGCTGGTGAAGGACAAGGCGATACTCGCTGCAGAGGTGATGCACGAGTACAACGAAGGGGTAGGTCGGCGAACGCGATGCAACTGGGACGAGACTGAAGCTTTTCTTTTCTCCAGTTTGTATACCCGAGGATGAACCCGGTGCGACGGGATGTTGCGGTGATGACACACGAGTCAGAGATTGTGAACATTTGGGAGGACTAGTAGTAGTAATACCGTACCTGGTCATGTGACAGGCTTAGTGATCTTATCAAAACCCTCGTCGCCGAATTCTCCAGCTCGACCAAGTATACTCCGATGGCCCCCTTCAACCTCCAAGGTCTCAACGTCGTCCAGCCCGTCCAACACGATACCCACGACCTCGCAGCACCCTTCCCCGACTTCTCCGCACACCTCGACCTCTGGACAAACCTCGCCTTCGAGTCTGATGAACCCTCCGCTTCCTCTGACAAACCGAAACGCAGACTCACAGATGACGACGACGGCGACACCCCCCCTCCCCTCGGCCTTCCGAGCCAGGACAGCCACGAAAACGTCGTCACTGCCCCTCCCCCGCTCGATATCAATACTCTCCTCGCTGGCTTCGGCATCGACCCCCTTTTGATCCCCGCAGCTCCACCCGCACCTGTACAGCGAAATGTCCCCCCGCAGACACATCCTATCCCCTCCCTTGCCCAGCTGCTCGCCCTCCATGCCGCCCATGCCGGCTCCTACCCCGTTCCCTCCCCTCCATCCGCTACGACTGCCCCGTCCCCAGCAGTCGCATCTCCCACCCATCCACCCCCGTCAAAGCGCTCTCGCGCACAGAAATCATCGCCTTCCACTGACAACAACACTGAGCCTTGTTCACCCACCTCCACTCCTCAGTCTCCCGAGGAACCGACTCAGCCCGAACCCAACGGCACCGCGCAATACGCAGTCGAAGACAAACGCCGTCGGAATACCGCGGCAAGCGCCCGCTTCCGTCTCAAGAAGAAGGAGCGTGAGGCTGCCCTCGAGCGCCGTGCAAGAGAACTCGAGGAACGTGTCCTCGAGCTGGAACGCGAGTGCGAGGGTCTCCGCCGTGAGAACGGTTGGTTAAAGGGCCTTGTAGTCGGCGTCGCCGGTGCTGGCGCTGCTCAGCACCAACAAGCATCCGCGAAGTAACTAAAATATTTCTTCTATTTTTTGATTCGGTAAAAGCTGTGGGTACGTTCTCTTTCCACGATCACTCTCAAATCCTTCGAAGCATTGATTTCCTTTCTTTTAGCCATTTCTTCCTACGAGTCGTGTCTTAGTATGCAATCTATCAGTCGCTCGTTGTGGATTTCCTAATTTTTCGGAGGGCGGGCGTCTGATCTTGCCGCTTGTATTATTAACGCTATATAATTAGCTTATCTCTGCTCCATGTTGAACATGTGAGAAATGGCAGTCGGCCGATCCGATAATGACACCAGGCACACATATCTGCCATTCCCTGTTGATATGTTTCATCCCTTCAAACTGATGCCAGTGTCTGCATGCGGTCCTTGCACATGAACGTAGCTCTGCACGTCCGTTGCACACCCTCGTCCTTGCAGAAGCTGCCACCTGGGATAGCCTCCCGGTCAAGAATCGAGACATGTGAGGGGACCCCTGGTCTGGTACCTGGTCTCACATTACAAGCACCGCCGCCATGCCTCTGTCAGTTGTCAATCTTACCCCTGTCGTTATCTGATCCAGCGCGGACGTCTTACAGAGGAAGGCGTGGAGTTTGAGCCTCCTAGTATTTTCCCGCAGCCTTGTATTACAAGAATAATTGTAGCTCATCCTCTGGTCTTCGTTTCCAAGCAAGCTAAATTTGTGATTTGGCGTCGGCCTCGTAGAACTTCATCAGATCCCGAACGTCATCTCGACTGCCGAGGAACACCGAGCACCGCTCGTGGATGCTCTTGGGAACAAGGTCGAGAATGCGCTTCGTCCCAGTCGTGGCAAGGCCTCCCGCCTGATCACACAATCATTAAGACGTGACACAGGCCATCGGGGCTCCCGTGACTCACCTGCTCAGTCAGGAATGCCATCGGGAATGCCTCATACAGCATGCGAAGTTTACCAGACTTGCTCTTCTTGTCGTCCGGATAACCAAAAATGCCGCCATAAAGCAGCGTTCGGTGCACGTCTGCGACCATGGAACCAATATACCGAGCGGAGTATGGGGACCCGGTTTTGGGGTACTTGATCGAGCTTAGATATGCGTTGACCGGGGGATGGAAGTACAAGGAGTTGCCTTCGTTGAACGAGTAAATCTTGCCTCGCGGCGGTATTTTTATCTGTGCGTCACGGTCAAGACGTCTGGAAATACGACGTGAGAAGCAAGCACGTACGTCAGGATGAGTCAGGATAAATTCGCCCAGCGCCGCATCCAGGGTGTATCCGTTGACACCCGACCCCGTGGAGAGGACGAGATTGGCAGAGGAACCATACCTATTGTCTCCTCAGTAATCCGTCGGTGGTATCACTAGGGTTGCCTACATGGTGTACCCAGCAGCAACCATCTCGCTGCCAGGCCTAAGAACATCTTCGAGTGAACCCGAAGAGCCCGGTCGCTGTGATACATTGGCTCATCGATTCTGGATGGAAGAACACGGAGTGGCACCTACCAATGCGTAGATTCCAAAGATGGTCCCGATGTTGACACCAGCATCGATGTTGCTGCTGCCGTCGAGAGGATCGAAAACGACACAGTACTTGCCTTTGTGGCGCTCTTCGATAATGATCGCATCGTCGAGCTCTTCGGAAACAAGAACAGCCGTCTTGCCAGAAGCCCGGAGGGCATTGACCATTATGTCATTGGACAAAACGTCCAACTTTTTCTGTTCCTCCCCCTGAACATTGGTTTCTCCTGCAAGTCCAACGCTGGGACAGACGCGATAAGAACACGACGATCTAGGAGGTGGATGTCACGGTGTACACACAGGTTGATGAGGCGTGCTCTGCGGACGTTGGTGGCGATGAATTTGGACGTCACTTGAATGGCGGTGAGGAGCAACGTGAGATCACCGGTTGCAGCTGCGCCTAGACGCAGCTGATCATGTAAGACGTGCCTCGGGGAACATGAGATGAGTCTGTCTTTCGGATGGGTGTGGTGTATCCCTACCGGGTCAACGTGATGAGGTCCGTGCTGGGGAGCTCCTCGGCGGTGCTGGTCATTGTGTGTAGTTGTCCGTGCAAAGCGGGGGCTGGCAGGGAATGTTATAGCTTATATGTGGGCTTGGATTGGTGCGGATGAGAACGGACGGGACTCAGTGGACACACCGGTCGGAGACGACGAGCGTCCCATGTCTCACGCTCCGGAACAGTTCCGTCCCCCCCTATCCGAAACAGCTGATTATACGGAACTGTACATTAGCAACGTACGCTAAAGACTGGCAAAAATCATGAAAAACAAACACTCCGTGGTTCATCTCTTTCTCTTCATTCCGACGACTGAAGCTGGATCTTTTCCCTTCCGTGTCCGTAGCGGGATAGGAAACGTGTCACTGTCCTCGTCGTCTTCTTCCACGCACTCAATGCCCTTCCCACCAACACCATCGCCCCTAGTGCAACCACTCTCACTCCCCCCACCGTCTCCCCTGATCCCGCTCGTATTCAGCACGATACTCTCAGCCATACCCATCTCGTTCCCGGATCCAGCACCCCACCCGTCCCCGTCTTCTTCCTCAGCCCCATCCTCCTCGATATCGTCTTCTCCATCTAGAGCTTGTGAGGATGCCTGCGCAATCGCAGCAGCAATCTCCGCGCTGATGCTTGCGACTCGGCACTCGAGCGGCTCGTCCAGTCCACTACATTCCGCTGATTGCGACGCGACACGATTGGCGTTGGCTGTTTGCGAGAAGAGAGCAGAGATCGTTCGCACCGACTCTTCCAGCTCAAGATCGGTCGTTTCGTCGGATACTTTCTGTTTCTTAGCTTTAAAGCTGTACTTTCTAGATCGGTGGATGAGAACGATGACGGCGGAAAAAATGTGCTGAATCCGGACACTTACATTGTAGGATCTGGCTCCCATGTCGGATCGTGTGTTCGCATGTGCTGTGTGAGCGTCGTTCGGCGTGTAAACGTCTTTTCACATTCGGGATCCTCACACTTATACGGGCGCTTCCCTGTATGCGTGCGGCGATGCCTTGCAAGACTACTAGAGTCACCAAATGTCTTGCCACAGCCCGGATATTCACAAGAGTGCGGTTTCTCGCCAGTGTGTACTCGTTGATGGACGTGAAGAGCGGATCTCTGAACATGACGTTGGAGGAGATGCGATGATTATGAATAGGGAGGACAAACCTGAATAAACGTCTTTCCGCATCCCGCATGTCCGCAGACAAACGGTCTTTCACCTGTGTGTATTCGCATATGTCGCGCGAGGTCACTTCGTCGGGTGAAGGACTTGCGACACTGGGGGTCTTGGCAGGTGTGTACACTGGGTACTCTGTCCTTGTCCTTGTCTTTCTCGCTGTCTATGTCCTTGTCCTTGTCCTTTCTCTTCAACTTCTTGGATTCCGTGACGGCCTTACGCGGTGGCGATGAAGTAGATGCGACAGGCTGAACGACAGGACGAGCCGGACTGGATGGAGACTTGGTACGACCCCCAGGTGAACGAGAAGGGGTATGATCACTGCGTGACCGGGAAACGGGGGAGGTCGTTTCCGCAGATGAAGAAAGATGTTGACGGTCCGAATCCGCTTCGGCTTCGAAATGAGAGGAAAGGTGGTTCAGGATGTCACTGATATCGTTGAATTCCCCTGGAACACCGGAATGAGGATCTGACAGGGAACCTTCCGCGCGGGAGCAATGACCAGGTGAACGTCTATCACTCTCCCTATCTCTGTCAGCCTCGTCCTCCGGATGGTCTCCTGAGGTCCCTTCAAGATATGGCAAATCCAGATCTTCGTTACTCCCCTCTCGGGTGCCATCGGCAGCATAACTATCGATGTCACCTGCGGTAAGTGAACGAAATGCAGGCGTGGTACGTGTCGTGGGTTGCCCTCCCTCCACGCTGATACTGTTTCCTTTCGAGGATTCCATGTGACGCCCATTAGAAGCTGCGTGTGCGTGCGCGGCTTGCAACATTGCTGCAATTCCACTCAGATTAAGCCCGAGTTCCGTAATGGCCGACTCGTCAGCATTGTGGCTACCCTCGTGACCAGATCCTCGCGCATTGCTGTTGCATTGCTCTCGGCTGTCGTGCCCTACGAGAGCCTGTTCCTGTCGTTGTTGGGCGGCAGCACTCAGCAGGGCGGCAGAGGCGGCAGAGGCGTTCTGATGCAGCAACGTAGCAATCTCACGTTCCAGCATCTCGACGGAGAAGTTCTCGGAGACAGAGGATGGCCCGAGTGAGAGCGGAAGATCGGGAGGTGGGGAATGAGTGTGATGTGCTGAGTCTGCGTAGGAGGGGACACGTGGAGCATCGGAGACGTCGATGGGGTCTTCGTCGTGGATGAGTTCATCTTCTGAGCCTAGAGGGTCATCATGAACGACGTCTGAGAGGTCGAGCACATGTTCGTGCTCGTCGTGCTCCATTCCGGTGATCTGGGGTGATTCAAACATGGTAAGAAAGATAGACGAAGGGAGAAGGATATGGAGTATCCAGATGGGCTGTTAAAAATGTTCAGACACGACTGTGTAGTTGAACTCACCAAAATGCGTGCACGCCGTGTGGGGCGATGAGCGCGTCAAGTCGAAGTTTGTGGGGACGACCTAAAGTCGACCTCGTTTACCTCATTTCATGAGTCATGTGATCTATGACCCAATTAGCTGGTACCTCCAAATAAGGAAATCGACTCTTTCCGGTGCCGTACAGCATCTTGCTCTTGTCCATGTCCACTCACCAGAGCGATGCCCCCAAAGACTAACACTCCAAGGCTACCAAAGTCACGACGCTACCACTGGTATGCCGTCTTCCTTTTCATTATGGGGACCTTGTTCCCGCCGTTGGGTACGTGTTCTCTTGTGCTTCATGTGCACCACAACCGCTCACTTGCGCTACCTCCAGCCGTCGCAGCCAGATTCGGCATCGGAAAGGACTTTTGGCTCAACCTACTCTTAACAATTGCTGGTTATATCCCTGGTAGGTTCTGTCCCGTTACTATGTGCTGCCGGATCTTCATCGTGTTCTCGTAGGGCACGTACACAACTTCTACATACAGGTACGTCCACAGCGATCGGCCTCATGCCACCTGTTTCTCACCTGTTCCCAATAACAGAACGTTCGAAACAACAAGACACATCATAGGACTCCCAAGTGGGCCTTGCGTTATGGTCTTGTCGATGGCTCCACTATCAGGCGCCATGAACAACGTTCACAGTGGGCCGGCAAATACAACGATCGGAATCCCGACTCTGGCTACGATCAACAGTCCTTAGAAGACGGCCAAGTCGGACCGTCGCGGACTCATACACAGGGTTCTGCTGATGACACTCCAAGAAACGGTGATGGGCTGTGGCGACCTGATGATGAATCATACTATAGCGCTGAGCGTGAGGGCAGCTTACAAACATCAGAATCGGGTGGACGCTGGCGCTACCCGGCTAATTTCAATGATTCCCTTCCTGAGGCTGGAGATACGACCACCAGGAAGAAGAAGAAGAAAGACAGGTGGGCGAGGACAGAAGATGCATACACTACAACAGGACAGAAGAAGAGGAAGAAGAAGTCTAAGAATCGATCAGCGGTGGGAGACACAGCAGACGTCAACTCAACATATTCACATCGCCCCGAATCTACTGCGGAACTGGAGCTTCCGGAGGAGGCAACAAGGAGAGCTTTTGGAGGAGGCGAGGAAGGGAACGCTCGGGTAGAGGAAGGAGATGGGCATGCAATGGCACCTCAGGAGAACGAATTCAATCATGAGTTCTGACGTGCTTCCTCCTGAACGAGGATGATTTACTTTCCTAGTACCCATTTTTATTGACTTATGTTTCTTCCGGGTCGACCAGTTCACCTAGATATACCTCGCCGATCTGCTTTTACCCTCGATCGAGCCAGATGACTTTTACTAGCCGCTATCTTTGAGCGTCGAGATTTATCTCGAGCTGCTAGCCAATCATGGACGGTGTTGAACGCTGAACGTTGAGAGCCGATCAGCCTTTGTCACGTTATCTCCTTTTCCCACTCAACGAATAAAATACCGCATGGCCACAAGCTTCGACGAGGTACAGGTGTCAACGTTTCAACGTTCGACCGCAGAATTTACCCTCCGCATCGCGGTCAAAACTCAGCCCCGCAAGCTCGAACGAAACACATGCTACTACTGAGGGGGTAGTGTCGAAAATAACCAATCATGCACACGTCCCAAAAATAAACAAAAATATGTACGGCAGATTCCAATGGTTGCTGCGCATACTCACAACTGTAATGCCGTATAAATGCTACACGTTCGCCCTCGGAGGCTCCAGCCTGTTTCCATCCCGACAGTACCAGTGCGATGGTGTCCGCGTTCAAGGGGTTTGCCCTGTTGCTCGGCGTGGCATCAGCCACTCGCGCCATTGCTCAGGTGTTGGTCGACTTCCAAGTTGCCGAACCTCCACCTGTACCCAGCGATGCCCAGACGTGCACAATGATGATCCTCGAGTGAGTATCAAGAGTAGAGAACGGATATACACGGTCGATATAACAAAACGCCAACACAGACGCACGTTTGGAAACTCATACGGAGAGTAAGTAAAGGCCCCATAGGTCTTTTGGAGGGCTCATGAATTCAACGTCCTGCTCACTACACTAGCCCTGAGATCGTTCAATATTCGTGAGTTGTCGGGGGTTTTGTCTGATACTATAAAGTAACAGTTGACCAGTCCACCCACTAACTGTGGTGAGCCTGGCTCATGGGCGGCGGTGACCCTGAACTTTACAGTGACGTCCAACGGAACTCAGTATGACCGTCTCGGGGTTTTCACTTTCCAGAACACTGAAAGTGCGTATGAACATCTATGCAATCTCCCGATTGGATGTCATTGAACATGAGTTCAGTTTGGCGGACTTCGACTCCCGAACCCACTCATAACGGGATCATCTGGACGTACAGCAAGGATGTCACTCGCTACATCCCACTCTTCGCTGAACCAGGGACTTTCATCCTGGAATTGAACAATGTCTTGGACACTCTGCGGAATGGACAGTATGCTAGTGTGTATATTCATACTCACCAAATATCAGTCTTTACCCTACAGTCGTCTGTCAATAGCAACACTCTATGCAACTTTCTATACAGCTTCACAGCAGTATCCCACGGCAGGACAATCAAATCTCATTGTCCCAATCTCCACCATGTTAAACAACGCAGCCAATGAAGCTTCCGTCCCACCTGCATTCTCCGTGAGCTAGGTTTTCCACGTTGGGATGTTATGACAATAATCCTCATTTTAGCTGAATGTGACACTTCCTCGGAATACAGTGGAGATTTACGCCGAACTCTACGCATCGGGAAACGGTGATGAAGAGTTCTGGGTTGGCCATTTTTCTCCCGTCGCGTGTCTCTCGAGCGCTGAGTTGTTGAATGTACAGTACTACAACACTGCAGACGAGTATCTCGGTGATCTCCCCGCTGGTACAACATATGGGGGTGGACCATTCCGTGAAGTGCGCTTACTGGTCGACGGTCAAGTCGCTGGCGTTGCATTCCCTTACGCGGTCATCTTCACTGGAGGAATCAACCCCTCTGTCTGGAGGTGGGAGTTCGCGCGTATGAAAATCTAAACCATTCACTCACTGTGTCTTCCTAGGCCTATCACTTCGTACGGCGCTCTCGACCTTCCGACCTACTTCCTAGACTTGACACCGTTTGCCCCCACCTTTGCTGATGGCCTTGCTCACAATGTCACTCTTGACGTGGCCTCTGCGGAGGCGAATCATACGTTGAACCAGAACTGGTACGTTTCTGGATTACTCCAGGTTGTCACAGATCCTTCTGGGCAACCGACGACTGGCGGGATCACGTGCTACGATGTCCAACCGTATGCAGTCACGGAGACATCGGCCAGCATCAGTGAAACGGACGTCAACATCACGGTCAAGGCTCAACGCTCGCTACATATCGAGGCAGTCGTGATTAGCGGAAGCGGGCAGGTAAACTATGTAGTGTTCCAACAGAACCTCGACTATACCAACACGCAGTACTACCTCGACAACACTACTACCCAAGTGAGTGTGGCTGGAGGGTGAGTTGTCTTTCGCGCGAGCCTATTGAACCCCGCGTTTCGTCCAGAACGTCGCACAAGTCTCTTCGGGATCCGTCTCGTCCCTTCATAACGGTGTTTCGGCTGTGGTGGACGACTTTGAATACCCGCTGTACATCAACATATCCTATCTGGAAGTTACGAACACCTCCCAAACGTGTATGGCTCCCTACCCTTTTTCTTGGCCGTCGAAGCGGATATACTGATGAGAATGCGGGTAGTCTACACCACGTTTGACCATTCCTACAACCGACAGGTTCTCCCTGCTCCGTTCATTCTAGGCTCAGCGATCGCGGAGCGCCAACAGACAGGTATGCGCGTCACTGCCTCCCGACTGGGCGAAATGTCTCACGTAGCGCACAGCTGGATATTTCACGATGGCTACCGCAGGCAACGCGGGGAATGGAACAAGCAACAACACATTCGCTTACACCGATACCCAAGGCAACACCTACGACAGAGAAGTGGACGCAGCTTACAACGTGATCATCTATGACCAACAGAGCGGATCGTTGGCCACGAGCACTGTCTCCCCGCCAATACCAAGCACAACTGATACCCAGGATGTTCCTGCTGCCAGGCTGCCTGGATGCAAGCAGTTGAAGATCATGGGATAGACCCGGTTGTTCTCGGTCAACATCAATCATTAGACTGTCATATGGACACGCATGGTATATATGTATGGACATGCACACAACACAGTCGTGTGACACCGAGGCGATCAACCAGCTTGTGCAACGCCTCTGCCTCCTCTTTTATTTACCGCTAACCTACATCACCATCGGGCGGTGATTATGCACATGTTGAAGCGCGAACCACTCCGTGTTGAGACGGTACTTCCATTCCGATAGCGAATGGAATATCTAGGGAAGATCTCAGGGTTCATGTCGCGGAAGCCGCGTCTTTCGCGTCCGTTGAAAACGCTTGCGAAGGTCGATGTCTAGAAAAGGCCGACAACCCGTCCGGTTTCCGGGTCAAGACCGACTTCCCAGAATCCTAGTGGTTAAAAGGGCGCATGAGATAAAGAACGTGAGAGTGCTTTGGGCCTTATCGCTCACCTGGGCGTGTGCCCAGACCTGGCATCGTCTGCATGTCTCCGAGGATGGGGTAAAGGAAGCCAGCGCCAGCAGATAGGCGGACTTCACGGATGGGAACAGTGAAACCAGTGGGTGCATTTTTCAGTGCTGGATTGTGGGAGAACGAGTATTGCGTCTTGGCCATGCAAACTGAAGATGTTTCGGTGAGATACAAGTCAGGTGAGGTGCGATGGGAAATCACGCACTGGGAAGGTTGCCATAGCCTTGGCGGGTATACGTTTCCAATTGCTTGCGAGCCAGCTCGCTCAGTTCGATGCCATCCGCACGATAGATCTCTTTGCAGATGATGTCAATCTTCTTGTCGATGGGGAGATCGAGGTCGTAAAGGAACTTGAAGTCGGACTCTCCCTCGCAAGCCGTAATGACTGCTTCAGCGAGAGTACGAGCACCAGCGCCACCCTCAGCCCAATGGTTACTGACTACTGCTGCATCGGCGCCGGCAGCGAGTGCTTCCTGACGGATAAGCTCAAGCTCGGCGTCGGTATCAGAACTACAAGAGGCCATATTATTGGCGAGAAAATTGGGGGATGGGTGAATACATACGAGAAGCGATTGATAGCAATAATAACCTTGAGACCGAACTTGCGCGCATTCTCGATATGTCGGGCGAGGTTCTGGCATCCTTTCTGGAGGGTAACAAGATCTTCCTTGGTGTAGGTATCAGCGAGGGGTTTGCCAGGGGTCACCTCAGGTCCTCCACCGTGCATCTTCAGTGCTCGAGTGGTCGCCACGATCACGGTGGCATCGGGCTTGAGACCGGAGACCCGACACTTGATGTTGCAGAACTTCTCCATGCCCATATCGGCACCAAAGCCACCCTCGGTAAGGACGTAACCGACACGATCAGAAGAGTCACCCGGCTCCGACCCCGCGAGTTTCAGAGCGACACGATCAGCAAGGATAGACGAGTTGCCGTGTGCGATGTTGGCGAAAGGACCGGCATGAACGAAGACAGGAGTGCCTTCAAGCGTCTGCATTATGTTAGGCTTGACAGTATCTTTCATCAACACTGCGAGGGCACCTCCGGCACCAATGTCATCGGCTGTGATAGCGTCGCCTCGTTTGCTCGTTGCAACGACCATTGCGCCGAGCCTCTCTCGCATATCTTTAAGATCTGTCGTCAGTGCCAACACTGCCATGCATTCACTTGCGACGGCGATGTCGAAACCTGCCTCCCGCTCATGGCCCTTCTCGGTGGGGTTACGACCAAGGGTAACTTTACGCAGGAAACGATCATTGGTATCGAGAACCCGATTCCAAGTGATCGTCTCTGGGTCAATGTCGAGGCGAGCGAAACGGTTGATTTCTTCGGGGGTAAGCTCGTTTGGGTCGGTCTTGCTTATACCGAGCTTCTGCAAACGTTTGAACATGAGAGGAGCAAACTCGCGTTTTCCTTTCTTGGTGGGTACAAGTCTGCTGTAAAGAGCCTTGTCAGACTGAGTGGCCTCATGGAACATACGCGCGTCGACAGCAGCAGCTGAATGGCTGTCAGGGTATCCTTGCCACTGGGAATGAACAGTACGAACCGAGCAAATTGTTGGCAGCCGTCACGGCGTGGATATCACCAGTCAGGTGCAAGTTAAACTACAAGACATGTCAGTGACCTGCTATCGATCAAGGCCCAACACATCTTACTTCATCCATAGGAATAACCTGACTGTAACCTCCACCGGCAGCACCACCTTTGATACCAAAGGTAGGTCCTTGACTAGGTTGACGGACGCAAGCAAAGGCAGGACGACCAAGGTGTGCACCCAAAGCCTGTGCAAGGCCGATGGTCGTGGTTGACTTACCCTCACCAAGTGGTGTAGGAGTGATGCTAATCTATTATCGGTGCCTAGCTTTGTGTACCTGGAAACACACTCACCCGGAAATGACAATGTACTTGCCATCCTTGCGGTGTGTCAAACGATCCAAGATGCTGAGTTCGACCTTGGCCTTGTATTTCCCGTAACTCTCCAACTCATCAGGGAGTAGACCAATCTCGCGTGCAAGTTGAGTGATTGGTTTTGGAGTGTGCGCCATGGCGATCTCGATGTCACTCGGGACCTTGGCCTTGATGTCAAGGGGGAGTGGTGTGACCTTGCGGGTACGAGCCTGTTCGAAGTGACGAACAGCAGACGTCAAGACATTCTCCATCAATAGGGCAACAGTCATCGGACCAACACCTCCCGGGACGGGGGTAATGTGGGAAGCATAGAGAGCTGCTTCGGCATACTCTACATCGCCGACAAGACGTTGACCCGACTTCTTGGTCGCATCTGGGAAGATCATGAGTGAAATTCACAGCGAGGGAGGACATGGGACTAAGGATACCTGGGATGGAATTGATGCCGACGTCGATGACAACCGCACCGGGTTTGATCCATGAGCCTTTGACGAACTGGGCTTGTCCGATAGCGACGACGAGAATATCGGCTTGCTTTATCTGAGCAGGGGTTGTGGTGAGAAGTACCCACTGATGGGGAAGGAAGTACTCACGAGCTGTTCGAGGTTCCTGGTGCGGCTGTGACACTGGGTGACCGTCGCGTCCTTGTTCCTCAGGAGGGCAACAACAGGGTTTCCAACGATATCACTTCGACCAAGCACGACGGCGTTGGCACCTGAGATAGGGACAGCGGTTGACTCGAGAAGCCGGATGACTGCTGCAGGAGTGCAAGGAGTGAAGAGAGGGGACGACGCGCGAGAAGAAAGGAGTCCGATATTATACGCGTGGAATCTGATAAAGGAGATAAGCGCGTAATCGATGCTGATGGGGAGGGAAGCATTACCCATCGACATCCTTTTCGGGGGATATTGACTCGGTAACTGTACGGACGCCATCGGGGTCAACATGGGGACCAAGCGGGAGCTGAACAAGGATGCCGCTTATAGAATCATCGTCGTTGAGTCGTTTCACGACGGCGACGACCTCCTGGACGGAGGCCGTTTCGGGGAGGGTGATATGTTGGAAACGGATGCCAACCTCCTCGGAGGCTTTAGCCTTCATGCGGACATAGACGGTGGAGTCTGGCCGCTCGCCAGCCTGGACGACGGCAAGCTGGGGCTGGAAACGGGGGAACTTTTGCTTGAAGGCGGCAAGCTGGTCGGCGACGGATTGACGGATCGACCTGGAAAGGGGGTGAGAGTGACGCGATGGAGAAGAAAGAAGCGGTACTTTGCGACGAGATTTCCATCGATAACACGAGCCTGGGAGGAGGACATGATGCTGGTACGGAAGAAAGAGCGACGAACCGATTGAACAAAGAACACGCTCTGCATAACTCAGGGTCTTATATATACAAATTCGATCGATTTTATTTTATGAAAAAATCATGCGCATAAGTAAGTACTCACGGTCACGTGCAAATAGCAAATGAAAATGAAAAAAAAAAATTATGAGAAATGCTCGGTGTACGGTGACGATGAACGGGACATTTGCAAGACGGATTTTCTCTGCATCCACCGCAGCTCTCTCGTCCAATGCTCTCCGTCGCTCAGCACGACCTCTCCCATTCACAGTCCGTCTCTACTCTGAACAAAAATCCCAGCCAGAGGACGCTGCTGAACCTGCACCAGAGCCAGAAAGCGCAGAGGTCTCCGTAGAGTCCCAAGTCCTCGAGAATCTCAAGAAAAAAGAGGCAGAGGTACAGGATCTCACCGTTAGTCTCTCTCCTTCTTCCGTATACTCTCCCTCACTTAGTTCCCGCAGAGTCGACTACGGTACCTCCAGGCCGACTTTTTGAACCTCCAACGCAACGCTGCGCGTGAAAAGGAGCAGCAACGCGACTTTGCGATCACCCGTTTCGCAGGCGACCTCCTCGAAACAGTCGACGTCCTTGCTCTCGCGCTCAAATCCGTTCCCCCCGCTACTCTCCACCCCGAATCATCACCCTCGGACACACCCTCCTCTCCCGATGCCACCTCCACACCCCCTCAAAAGACCCCCCGCGCGTATCTCACAGAGTTACACCAAGGCGTCGAAATGACCCACCGTCTTCTTCTCTCCACCCTGTTCAAGTACCACGTCAAATCATTTGATCCCACGGGAGAAAAGTTTGATCCTAACCATCACGAGGCCCTCTATCAGGCACCCATACCAGGCAAAGAACCCGGAACCGTCCTCGAGTGCCAAAAGACCGGTTACATGATCAAGGACCGTCTCTTGCGCGCAGCCCAAGTCGGTGTCGTCCAGGACGTATCATGACATCCTTTTCTTGGTCACTCGGGCAGTTCACTGGGCTGTCCAATTAGTGGACATTTGGGTATGCTACTACTCTAGACATGGGCAGAGCTGAACGGCATATACGCATTATCACGATAGACATAATCTAGCACGCATAATTCAACGAATCTCTACTCCGAATCGATCGCGCAAGCCCGACGTGACCTGGGCATGCAGTGCATTCGTCTCGTCGTTCGTCAGCGACCTAAGATGGGTTGATACAAACATCTGAAGAGGGATTGATGCCGTACCTGTCCATTGAGCGGTAATTTATTCGGTAACAAACGCTCTTCCGACACGTCTTTGGATGGGTAAAGCTGTCCGTCTGTTGCGCGTCAGATTACCCACGAAAAAAAAGACGCTTAGGACACCCTGACCATTTTGACATCTTCCACGGTATCGCCCGCCACGTCTCTAACGAGATCGCAAAGGTCGTTGTCGTGGAGATTCATATTTTCGGGTAGCCAGAAACTGACATCCTTGAAGCAGGTGGGGTATTTCGAATATGGCCGGAACGTCGTAATTTCACCTTGCTTGAATTGCGTGAGGAACCGGGCGTCTTGAGACCAGAATAGGCGAATGTCGGGGATGGAGTAGAGAATCATGGCTATGCGCTCGAGTCCGAGGCCGAACGCCCACCCAAGCTTGTTTTGAATATCTGAGGATGTGTCAGGGTCCTGTGCGGGGTGTTGACGGGAAAACACTTGCTCGCGTTGTCGAGTGTTGGCTGATAGACGACACCACACCCTAGAATCTCAAGCCATTTGCCACGGAAGAAGACCTCGACTTCGAAGCTTGGCGTCGTCCAAGGAAAGGTTGCTTCGATCCATCTTACTCTGAGCGGGTTTTGTGGCGTCGCACCGACGTGGTCACCGAAGAGGGTTAGCAAGAGACTGTTGAGGGAGAGTTTCAGGTTTTTAGCGATGAGTTCAGTGTGTTTTGGGTCATGCGCGGGTTGACAAGGATTGGTGGGCGAGAGATGAGGCACGTCTTCGATGATGATGTTGGAGCGCTGGAGGTGGGCTTGCAGCAATGCATTGTCGTCTTCGATTTCTTTCATGCCGTTTGGGTCGGCAGGAACGATACGAGCGCCCTCCGTCTGATGGAAGACAGGATAATGGGAGCCGTCTATCTCGTCGCGCCTGTAGACGTCGGCGGTGAGGAGCCATTTGGTCTCGCCTTTTTCGAACACCTCGACTTCGTGCGCAGAGGTATGTGTGCGAAGCATGAGGCCCTTGTTGACGTAGTAGCTGTCCGTGACGGAGCGGCCAGGATGGTCTGGAGGGAAGGAGAGGAGGTCAAAGTTTTGGTAAGGGGTGACGAGCGGGGAGAGGGAGGAGAGATGCGCATAGGACGGGAAGTGGGACTCGACGAGGGCGCGGAGGGTGCTGAGAGGATGCGCGGGCTGGGTGTGCAGCCTGAGAGGGAGCTTTGAGAGGATCGTCGGGGACACGTTCGTTGTCTCGTCCGTTGGGTACTCTCGTCCGAGCACGCTCACCGTCGCTGGACGCGTCGACGCGGCGAAACTTGCATACGGTCGTGGACGCAGCGCAAGCGGGAAACGCATCTCGGCGACGACGAGGACGACGAGGACGAGAGGTCGTTTGTTTGGGCATGTTTTGTACTACTCTCTACCTGGCATGTCGTTGAAGAACCCCGCAGGAGAGGCGCACTCGCAGGTACCGTCGCTGCCCTCCACGCTCACCGTCCCCGCTTCTGACAGCGACAGCGCACAGAGGCGCAAGTCCACCTCAAAACGCCCCCTCGTCCACTCAGACGACGACGACGACGACGATGCCCCCGTTCCCTCGACGAGAACGAAGCGCGCTCGTACAGCCAACACCGATGCATCACCCACCCCAGACGATGACAGTGACATGGATGTGGACGTAGACGTAGACGTTCTCCGTGACTCCACACAGCGTTCCCTCAGTGCCGACGACAGTCGCTTCCTCGCAGAAGATGCCCCAGGCCACGATCCCTCGCTCCCGCACAAGGCAAGGGCAGACGCGTCCAAGAAGCACAAGAAATCGACAAGAAAGCTCCAGGTGGACTATTCAGACGACGAGGAGAGCGACAGCCACATCGAACACGATTCCGTGGAGGACGACCTCAGTGACTCCGCGCCTCCCGCCGACGCTTCCGACGACGACTTTGAGCTTGACACCCCACCTAAACGTGGCGCTCCGAAAGCGAAAGCCGGCGCCGCCAAGGGCAAGGCAGGAAAATCAAAGTCAGGGCAACTCAAAGGTGCAAAGGCAAAGGGCCTCAAGGAAAAGGAAAAGGACAGAGACGTTTACATGAAAGACGAGCGCAAGCTAGCTGTTCCCCCCGCGACAACCTCCCGAGCATCCAGCGCTGCAGCTCAGAGCCAGCCTTCAGATCTGATTTCCAACGAAGACCTCGCGCCGTCCTCCGCGGTGGATCCTATACAGGATGCATCACAACTCGCTAAAGATCCTCTCAGTCAGGCCATCCCGAAGAAGCGCAAACTTCCGCCGATCAAGAAAAACAAGACAGCGACCGGCGCGACGGGTACTCCAATCCCCACCACTACGACGCAAAAACCTCCACCCCCACCTGTTCAAGAGCTAGCGAAGCCTTCGTTACCGACTTCTGAGCAACGAAAACAGGCGCTGACAGGAGTGCGAGACATTGACTTGGGCGACCTCAGAGTCTATGCGGAGCTTTTCAAGGGTGTAAGTCACCATTCTTGATGAGACCTCTGGTAGCTTATCGCATTTGTCAGGCCGGTGGAAATACACCAAAGTCTGGTTTAAAAAACGCGGAAGAGCGGCGGAAGGAGTTGGACAAGATGAGAGACGAGGCAAGAGCCAGGCGCGCCGAGGAGGCGGTAAGATCTCCGGGAAACAGTTTGTCTGTGTCGTTTCTGACAAGTCATTTCTGCAGAAATATACGTTTGACCTGCAGTCTCAAGCTGACAAGATTGCACATTTCGAGCAACGTTTGCGTGCAGAGAACAGTACTGTGCTTCACCCGAATTTTCTCGCTGCGAAATTGAGAGATGAATGGGAAATGGATAGGCGTAATAGACGAGCCACTCCTAAAGAAGAGGGAGAGGCCTGATGTGTTGGTACCCTTTGCTGTCGACGCTGTTTCTTGCTTGTAATATACTGACGATCTACAAGACTTGTCGACTATCTACGCAAGGGTGGAATGCTGTGTTATGTTGCACCGTTGGGATTCTGCGTTTGACAAACGAACTATTTGATCGACACAGGTATCAAACCATTTCTTATCAGCCTTTTTTTTGGACGGAGAGGGTGATGTGGCCACGGCGGTGCGATCCTCGACGTTGAGGGCGTTCAGCTGGTCTGTCAGCTCATCGGTGGGGGGCAGGAAGAGGTGTATTTGTGTTTGGAGTGAAGTGGCGATCTCGGCGATGTCGAGGATGTGATTGCGAACATGAGCTGGGTCCTGTGGAGTGTAGAGGGCGGCCACGAGATCGTCTGATGTGGAGAGGAGTAGATTGGATTGTAGGAGGAGGGTGTCGAAAGCTGAGACGGGTGCAGAGGAGGGGTATGCAAGGAGATCGAGAAAGATGCGCTTGTGTAAAAGTGTGGTGAGGCGCAAGAGCTGATGAACCTGGGAAGGGCTCAAGATGAAGTATTGGGAGGTGGATAGGGTACAATACATTCTTGGCGCGTGCAAGCTCGTCCTTGTCCATGCTTGTAGCGTTTCCGAGACCGATCTCGTCCCAGCCGTCGTCGAATTCGTTGTCTGGGGCGTCGCTTTCTGCCTGTTTGATCATGCGGGTGATTTCATGGAGATTGTCCTCGAGGGATTCTCTGTCTGATTTCCAGTAGAGGTACACGGCGGCATGGTTATCCTTTGGGATGCCGGAGGGGGACCTTGCGTTTGTGATGAGGTCGTGCAGGGTGCCAGTCCTGACGAGATACTCTTCGCCGGACGCGCCGCTGCCTGACAGCTGTGGGCCGCGGGCTGCGTTGTTGAGGAACGTTTGGATGAGGGCACGAAGGGCGTCGATGATGCCCTTGACGCGGTTTGTGACGTCCTTGGTGAGGGTAGCACCGTGGGTGTTGTCGTGGAGGAGACGGGTGCAGTGGGCGAGTGCAGAGGCGTGTTGTGCTAGATCGCGGAGGAGGGGGATGGATGCCGAGTAGGAGGGCGCGGCGGGCTTGAGTGCGAGCGAGAGTTTGGTGGTGAGGTTATAGATGAGGGCGAGGAGACCGTCGAGATCGCCGAGGATGACCTTGAGCAGGGCTGACTCTGGAATGCGGGTCGTGATGGCTGCGATGGCAGCTGTGCAGGACTGCGAGACCGAGGAGAGAGAGAGGACGGCTTGTTGCTTGTCGGTCATTGAGGATGATGATATTGATTATGTAATAAGAGAGTGGATGTATTAGTTTTCGACGAGTTGCGAGACTTTGCCAGGCTTTTGAATGTTGCGTGCTGCAAGTTGCTTCCGTTTCAAGGGGTGCTCTCCCCTCCCACTCATATCTCTCCGCAGAGTCATTATACCACCATCACCACAACCGAGACACATTCCCTGGCCACAGCCCTGTCTCCGTCGCAGCGCATCCTTCTTTCCCTGGTCCAGGTCTCCCCCTTCCCTAGACACGGCAGCACAGATTGCCGCACTCGAAGCACACGCCAATGCTGAACCAAACGACGTGTCCAAGCACCTCGTCTTTTTCAAGGCCTTGATCGCTACCCGCACAAAGGAAGGCTACCACACCGTCATCGACCGCTGGGAGCACACATACGAACGCGTGAGTCTCCTCTCCTCCCATTGCCATCTCACCCACAATCCCTCCAGAATACATCCTCTCCTCTCCTCCACTCCGACGAGGCCTTTGAAATATATCTCGACGCACTCGCCAGCTTGGGTCGCGAGCCGTCCATAGACCTTGCCGTGCGCAAGCGTCAGTCTCTCCTCGACTCCCTCCCCGCCACTCCATCCTCCCCCTCGCCAGACATCACCCCTACAAACGACCCCGACCCCGCACCCCCGGAACACCCCTCCCCGCAATCGAGAAGTGAAAAAATAGCCGCAGAGTTGCTCGCCAGACGAGCCAACCCCACCTCGACCACAACACAAGACCCATCCCCATCCAATCCTGCAATCGCAAGCCTCGCAGCTGCATTCGGCAAGGGTGCAGGCGTCAGCGGTAACCCTATCCATGTCACCCTCAGCGAACGTGAGCTGCTCAACATTTGTCCCCGATGCGATATTCATCCTCTTTGTCAGCCAAAGGTTCTCTCACCATCCGCATCGTTCGATTCGTCGTCTTGGCAGGTCTAGGTGGCTTCTGTACGTTCACATCCCGCGTATTCTTCACTCCCTAATCCAGTACCAGTCATGTTGGTCGTTCTTTCTGTCCTCTTGGAAAACTCTGGCCTCCTCAAGGCTGGAGGACGCACAACAGAGTTTGAGCCCCTTCAGCAGAAGCCCGTCAAGTTCAGTGACGTACACGGCATTGACGAAGTCAAGCAGGTCTGTCCCTCATCATCTCTCCTCCACCTCCTTGTCTAACCCTCCCTCAGGAACTCGCAGACGTCGTGACATTTTTGAAAGATCCCACTGCATTTGCATCCCTTGGTGGCAAACTCCCAAAAGGTATCCTTTTAACAGGTCCCCCCGGTACCGGAAAGACCATGCTTGCCAGGGCCATTGCCGGTGAGGCTGGCGTGCCATTCTTCTTCTCTTCAGGATCAGAGTTCGAGGAAATGTTCGTTGGCGTGGGTGCAAAGCGTGTCCGCGACCTCTTCGCAGCTGCCCGCAAGAAGCAACCCGCCATCATTTTCATCGACGAATTAGATGCTGTTGGCGGTAAACGTTCTCAGCGTGACCAGCATTACATGAAGCAAACTCTGAATCAGTTGTTGGTCGAAATGGATGGCTTCTTACAAACCGAGGGCGTCATCGTCATCGCTGCCACAAACTTCCCCCAAAGTTTGGATCCGTTGGTGTTCCTGACTTGCTTGACCAGAAACACAGCCTCATCTCTCACTTGCCTAGTGCGCTCACTCGTCCCGGTCGTTTCGATCGTCACATCGCTGTCCCTCTTCCGGACGTCCGCGGTAGAATACAACTTCTCGCTCACTTCATGAAAGATGTCATCGCCAGCAATGGTATGTCCCCCTTCATCCTTGCCTTGTTCTCAATCATATCTCTCATCTTCAGCCGTCGACCCCATGATCCTGGCCCGAGGCACTCCTGGGTTCTCTGGTGCCGAGTTGCAGAACATGGTCAAGTGGGTCATACTTTTGTTCACTCCCAAAAGGCCACTCACCGAATCGTACAGTCTGGCCGCTATCCAGGCGGCAAAGGAAGGCTTCAAAGAAGTGACTCTGAAGCACTTTGAGTGGGCAAAGGTGAGCTTTTTTGTTCAGTCTAGAAGCAGTGTTTATCCGAGTACCCGCCAGGATCGCATTGTCATGGGCGCTGAGCGCAAGAGTGCGTACATTGACGAGAAGAACAAATTGCTCACGGCTTATCACGAGGTGCGTTGATCCGCAAACAATGAAGTGCACCATGCTCTAATTTGCACAGGGAGGTCACGCCCTGACAGCACTCTACACCCAAGGCGCAATGCCTTTACACAAGGTTACATGCGTCCCCCGTGGTCATGCACTCGGTATCGTGCGTCACTATTTCGTGAATGGCCGTGTGTATGGTACTCATGCCGGGTCGCCGTCGTGGTTTTACAGACCTCTCAGCTGCCGGAGGGTGACATGTTTTCTATCTCCCAAAGTGAATACAAGGCCATGATTGACGTGTGTATGGGTGGTCGGGTCGCGGAGACGTTGAGTATGTTCTTTTCTCACTCACCACTTTGCTATTAATGACTCCTCGATATCAGTTTATGGTGAAGGTGGCCTCACGAGCGGATGTTCTTCTGATCTCCAAAAGGCAACTCACACGGCAACGCAAATGGTCAAGGTGAGGATTTTCACATGTTGCCGGGCTGCCAATGACCAGGACCTTGCACAGAACTTTGGTTTCTCCGGCAGAGTAGGACCTGTCTTTTACAGTGACCAAAACGGACCCGTTAGCCCTCAAACGAGCGAGAGGATTGACTCTGAAATCTTAAAGTGAGTACGCGAGAAAGAAAAAAGTCTTGCAACAGCCTCTAATCTTGTCCCAGTTTACTTCAGCAAGGTGAGAACCGCGTAGCCAAGCTTTTGGAGGAGAAGAAAGAGGAACTTCATCGGGTACGTGAATCCTTGCATCGTAACTTGCCGCCTTCTGATAGCGCTGGACTTGGTAGCTCGCTCGTGCTTTGGTGGAACACGAGACCCTAACGGCTGATGAAGTCAGAAAGGTAATCAAAGGCGAGCCAATACGAAATTTGCAGGAGAAACTGTCAGAGGAACCCATTCCAGACAGGGTCACCGAACAAGTCCCTTCACTTGGATGATGTACGGTAATCTCGACACCTAGAGGCATAGACCATATACATCACTTATTTCATGTAAACTTGGGTTCACTCGCAAGCACGGCACACACACACTTGACTTATCGAGGACGGACCTTCCGGAACTGTCGAGTCCTTTTTGCTGCCAAGGCCGAAAAGGCTCAACACGGGACCAAATTTCGCTTAATAAGAATGCTGTCAGGAGTGTAGGGTCGCGTGACATTCGCCGAGACATGACGTCTGTACAATATTCCCATCGATGTCGAACCAAGAATGAGGAGATGGCAAGTGAAATGAAGGGGTAACGTTTAGCCATCATTCGCGAGGTCACATGAGGTCGAACTTCAGGCAAGTTGGCCCCCAGGGACGAGATCGTGATATCGGATTATTCGGATATGACATGGGCGAAGAGCTTGATTCGGTAGTACAGTACGCCCATCGAAAGGTTCGAGCGCCGACTCTGATGTGGGCGAAACACTGATCAACTTAGTGTCGGGTTAGACCTTCCAAAGATGAGCTTAGCAGTTGCCAAGCACTCACGGAGCAAGTCCGTCATTCGGAACCGTGATATATTTGTGCAACGAGCCAAACAAATGCAAGCAATTCCCCCTTGCCAAAATTAATCCGATGAGTCCCTGACAAAAAAGATTTATTCACCCAAGCCTGAATTTTTTATTCAAGATTTTTATTGCAAACACTGTTTGCAAGTTGGTTTGAAAATGACGACTCCCTTTTATTATAATACTTTCATTTGGTAACAACGATATATAATAGGCAAAGTTTGGTTCAGGGCTAAATTGGATTGCTCACCTTGAACTCGAACTAGATAGATTGGCGGACTACGCTCCTATATATTCTCTAGGTTACATAAACAAAAAAGTGAGTATGTAATATGCCGGCGGCACGTATAGGTTGAATAAAAAGAGTAGCATCGGCAGCAAAAAAAAAAAAAGAGAGGAAACACGGGCTCAATTTCCCCTACCTCCGCCGACGATAGGCAAGTGAGTTTGTGCGCATGTGGGATCTAGTGTGGGGGTGGCCAACTTCCTAACAGGATGTGTCATCGTCTGCTCAAGTTTGTCAAGCACACGGGATGCGGTCACAACACCTTCCTCGGTGACTCCGTCATCGACTGTCGTAGCAGGAGCTGCATCCTCAGCTCCGCCCATTCTCCCGCTTGCCATTCCCCTTCAAAACCTTGTACTTGCCGTCGCTATTATGGGTGCGCTCATCCCCCAATCTTATCTTGCCTCAGCTGTGCTCATTTTGCTCCGTTTCATATCTAATTATTTATTAGGCAGCCTCAACGCCTCATCACGCACGAAGTCAGTCCCCGGAGGCTCGATTTAGATTCCTCATCACCCCTCTGACCCGCTCGCACATACAGGTTCCTGGAAAGTGTACAAAATGTCCACTATGACCCTCCCAGACTGGACTTTATGACGCCATCCAACACTACTACTTATGATCCTCAGTCCATGATCCGATCTTTTCGCTGTCTATTTGTACACGATGCATGACTGCCCACACGATGTAATATGACTATCAGTAAACGTAGAAACCTGGGGCTATTTCGTTGGCGTGACCGTGAGTCGTCAATAATGTCTATTCCAAGTCCAGGTTCATAAACATCCCATCGTCTATCCCACCGTCTCCATACTCGTCCTCGTCCATGTCGTCGACCCCATGCTGATCCTGCTGCTGTTCCAGCAATAATGCTTGTTCCCTCTGCTTCGCCTGTGCCTTCTCTATGTCCTCGAGCGTCCATAGAGAAATACCTGTCTGGTTTTCGTTCGGGTTCTGCGAGATTGTTCGCATGAACAACTTCGACAATGTCACAGCCATGTCGGTAGAGAGGTTCGAAGCGACCTCTGTGATGTATTGATTGATCCACCGAGGCAGCTTTGCCCGCTTATCTGCCCGTGCAAAGCGCTTCGGGGGATTCAGTGATGGGAATACAAGAATATTACGTCACTTATCTCACCTTGTCGGCGAAAACCATCAGTCCCCAATCCGTCTTACCACGAAGTACACGTCCAACACACTGCGCAGCGTTTCGCATCGCGTCGAACCCAAGGAATTCAGATTCTCTTATCCGATACGCATCTCGAAGGTATTCGAGACGCGCTTTCAGGATTCGACTTTCCGTGTATTGATACGGAACTCTGGAGACCATCCAGTTCTCGATCGCAGCCGAATATAGCGAGCACTCACCCAAACATGATCACAGCACGTCCATAATTGTGATCAAAATCGATCCCTTCTGACACCTTCCCTCGGGCAACAGACAACAGCACCGCGCCCCGTCCATTATCGCAGGCCTGGAATCAACTTTCGCATCTTTCTAAATAAGACAGGTCAAACAGAGCTTACCCGTCTATAGTTCTCGAGCGCTATGCTAGTTTCATTCGCATCCGGCGTTTCGACGAAAATGAGCTTGTTCTTCCACACCTCGTTCAAAATCCCCTGGAAAACATAGCATCAAGATGTGGGCACAGGTGTCCAGGCAACATACCATGTCATTCCATGCTGCCACAATTGACTCCATGTAAAGATAACTGGGGAAGAAGGCAACAATGCCATCGGGGACGATCTTACTATACTCGACAAGGATACTCCCAAAATTCCTGACGACGGCTGGGTCATTCCGGACCTCGAAACGCGAGCTTATAGCGACTTGGTCGCTGCCGCGAGTAATGACCTGCATAGAAGCTAAGAAGTAGTCGTTTGCAAATAGGATCAACAACTCACCAATGGCAGGAAAGCATTGCGCGTGAGCGTCATCGGATATGTCTCCTGAACGACCGGCGTGAATTGCAGCATTTTTGGATACATGTCTAATGGCGAGATCGTTCCAGAAGTGATGACAACACTGCTGAAGTGCTCAAAAACCGGCTTAATAGCCAATGAGGGATCAAGGCATCTGTCGCAAAGTCAGGAAATGGAGGAGATCACTAACCAAAACACTGACGTGAAGTGAAACACAGGATTTGGTACAGTCGCATTATCAGTCTCGAAGGGTTCAAGAATGAGTAAAAAGCCTGAAGGTTCAATGGTGATGTAGTGCAATCACAGTCCCCGGAGGTAAGCTAACCTTTCTCGTACGTTGCCACCAGAGTCGCAAAGCACGCAACTTTCTGCAGTGCCGAATGTTCGTCCAGCCGACTTAGTTCCAATGTACGGATCAAAGACTGCAAGCGTTCGGCACAAAACCTAAAAAAAAAAGGAATTAGAAGTGGGAGTCATCGAGTTCTACGTCAATCACCGTAATGGTCGCCGTTCAATGTAGGTGATGTCTTTAAGATGTTGTAGGAAAGAAAGTGGTGTTTCCGCGACGACATGTAAGACACGCATGCGAGTCTATTCAGTCGTCAGCGTGACTGCATGCGCGATAGCAATTCATCCGAACTTTGAGGTATTCAACAAAACGCTTGAGAAAGGCGACGAAATGCTCGGCTTTTCTGATATTTCCGGGTATCGCCTCTTTGAGTAGATCGTCAGGGAGAACTGAACGTTTGTTAGTTATTGGTATTCATGGGGAAAGAACGGCGTTCTAATTACTGGGGTTCGCCATGAATGCGTCTTCGGGGGTAGTCTCTGCTGTTGCTTCTTGTAGACCTTCAACCAACCTTGCATACTCATCTTGAAGTCTAGCAGCGTCGGTCTTCTTAATCCTTTCAAGACTTGTCAGCACCCTGAACAATAACAAGCATGGTCCCTACTCCTCAATCTTTTCACCGAGTTTCGTCACACTCCGTACAGCCGAGTCGAGCATTGGTCGTGTCAGGTCGATGCTGAGAGATTCTATACACACATTGTCTGACACGGCGCTGAGCCAGCGAACAAAAATGGCCTTCGGAGTCTCTACTTACCGATGTTATGCGCTTCATCGAACACGACAATGGCATCTTTGGACAGTTCTTTTGACACTTGTTCAGCAACTTTAGGATCGATCAAATAATGGAAGGAATATATGATCACGTCGACAAAGGGCATCTGATCGAATAACTGTGAATATCGGCTAACCTTTCAAGCTGGGCGATACCTACCATTCTTCGTACGGTAAAGTAAGGACATGTACCGTTGTCTCGACCGTGTTGGAGTACGTCCGCAAGTGTCCATATGCCAGGTGGTATGAGAGTTCCGGGCTCGTATTGCCCTAGGTTCTGCCAAGATATCACATCTTCTGCTTCTAACTTGTGATTAGAAGATAGGTACCTCATGCCAGTCACAAAGCTCCACTGATCCAGGGTCCGCACGGCCTTTCTCGCATACCGCAGAGTTGGTGAGGTCACGACACCGCGCATCGACGACTTTACCCTTCTTCTCCTTGGAAACCTGGATGGAGAACCTGCGATTACACAAAAAGAACGGATACAACGAGAGCGTCTATCCGTGCCCCATACGCACCTCTGGATGTATGCACAAGTTTTTCCGACTCGTCAAGCCGAGGCCCATGAAGTTCTCTTCCTTCTCCTTCTGTTCGGGAGTCTCAGCACATGATATTCGATACTTCATTAGTCTTTTCAACTCCGAGAGAGCCTTTTCGATTTCCGGCACGGTACGTGAGCAGTATATGAGTTTGCGTTTCGTTGGATGGAACTGCAGGCAAAAGATAAGTCCTTGCGACGTGATAACACAAAGTCGATGCACCTGCTGATACGATACAATCAGGGATAAGAGTGAGACAGTTTTCCCTGTCCCAGAAGGCATTTCTAGGACACAGTGCCCCTGAACGGGCCATAATGAGATACAATCATACTTTACAGTGTAACTTGAAGGGTACCGTAGCGTCAAGTGTCCGCTTGAGATCACACATATACGCATATTGTTCTAAGACAGTGATTAATTCAAGCCCACCGAGCTGTGGGGCGAACCCACCAGGATAAATTCGGTCGTAAGGAAAGATGATCTGGACAAAGTGCATGTGGGTACATAACAAGCTTTCCCCAGTCCGAAGCAAGTGCGACGAGACACGTACCGGTAGGTTGTCAATAAAGAACTTCATATCCCAGGACACCAGGTGGACCGATGAGAGTGCAGGGTGTCGGCTAAAGTTTGTAGTACGCGCCTTGTCAATGTTTTCTGCGCCAACCACGTGATCGAAACCCAAAAGCGTGAGGAGCAGGATCACGCGCACGTATGCTTCATTCGATTCATTCAAGCAGGTACAACCAATATGACTGTACATTTATCACCAAGAAGATACCTTGTCCAGATTCCGGAGAATACATATCTATACAGGGTCAAAACTTCCGCCAAGTCCATAGTGTTCAATCATGTGTGCTTCGACAATCCTCCTGGGGGTTAACACGGAGACGAAAGCCAGAGTCGCTGACTCATAACTCAGTCACCACATGGTCCAACTTCAGTTAGCCGCGATCTGTTGAGTAGCTGTTTGGATAACTTGTTGGACGCCATTGTTCCCGTTACTACGAATCAAGTTGAGTAACACAGGAGGGCTGATAGCAGGAAAGTCGCACCTGCTATAACCATCATTGGGTGAGATTCCCGTCGTATCGCTACTTGGAGAAGTTGGAGTGGTTTGGGGATTCCGTGAGATGCCAGTGACTCCAGGTGAAATCGTCGTGCCAGTTTCAGCCGTCAAATTCATTTGGCCCCACTGTTACACGAGTGCAATTCAGTATCCAAAGTATGGCAGTCATCTGGCTATTCAAACCTGATACTGAACAATGGCGCCTAATCCGGCGGTAATTCCAGCTAAGTTCATTTCGATAGTGAGTTGCTCAGTTCCAATACAACACAGGCGCACTTACTATTGAACCATGTTGAGTACGCGTCTGTCTGCTGCTGGTTTGTCACACCATATGTGGAGGTGAGATTAGACGCTATTGGAATATGTCAGTCATCACAGGATCTCTAATTGGCTTCTCAAGGCTACGCACAGATATCAGGAGCATATGGTGCGGTGGTCATGTTAAAGGGCACGAAGTCTGCTGCATTTCCCTGCGTCACCAAGCCGAAGCCTGTGAGCGCCGAAGGTTTTCCAACACTTGGTGAGTTTCATTGTTAGACTCCAATCTCACACAGATAGGCAACAGACTTACGCAGCTCCCGACTGAGCTTGCTTGAGGATCCAGTCAATACCCGAATTCAGCATGTTTGTGTAGGAATCCAAGTATGGATCGGCGGGACCAAAAGATTGCTGATCGGGGAAGAGCGTGAAAGAGCCGAAACCAATGTTGGGTATATTCATAATATCCTGACTGTCAACTCCATAAGACCCGTCGTAATTCGAACCGACGCTTTGCGTTTGTTGTCGTCTAGTAGCTGTGTAATAGCTGAGTGGACAGAAACTTGGAGTATTCACGAAGCTTACTCGTGGACACCCATCGCCCTCTGATACGGATGCCATCTTGTTTGAGAGTTCCAGCAAGTTTAGCAGCCTCTCGGGTGCGCCGTCTTGATTCGGCGCGCTCACGGAGAATCTGCTCCGTGGTCACCGGAACAGCCTTACTGCGCTTCGTTTTTCCCGGTACGGGAGATGCCGATGCCGATGGCGCAGGAGCAGGAGCAGGGTTCAGGGGATACAACTTGGGGCAGTTGGTGCACATAAAGCCCGATGTTCTATCGTGTATATAGCTATCGATTAGCATTTGTGCCTCACTTGGAAGCTGCCACACTTACCCGGCGGAAATGAGGTGATTAGGATCAATAGAACGAACATGAGCCGCCACAGTGGCGTGCCACTGTGTAATGGTCTCTGTAGTACAGCCCGAGCTTGCAGGGACGGTGGAGTTACACCTAATATTGGGTCAGCGACGTAGGAATTCTTTGCACACAGAAGTGTAAAACCTCGGGTCATTCGCAAGTTCCCAGCTGAAAACAGCCGGACTATTGACATATCGAGAAACGACTTGAGTGGTGAAATTCATAAAAGAGTTCAGGATGGATGGATTCGTGTAGAACTGATCGTGAGTCTCAAGACCAAATTGGCGAACATACAGATCCATGCCGCCTATCTCAACATGAGAAACGGCGTCTTGAGTGGACAACACGAGCACTGACCGTAGTCATTGGACAAGTAATTCCGTGGTAATGAATTATTAGTGCCGGGAGTGACATCGCGAGTGAAGATGGCGCTATCGACGGGCTGTACTGTGCTATTCAAAAGAGGTAGCGGATACCAGTTGTTAGTGAGAGATAAGATAATGTAAAGTCCGTGTTGCTCGGCCATTTGAATGACGGTGTCAAGCTTCTGGAGACCATTTGGGCCATCGTTGATGGATACTGTCCCGTTGCGAACAAGTTGGAACCATGTGCCATTTATCGGGACAGTATCGACATCTAGTTGATCTAAGTGAGCGATCTAGACCCGATCCACAGATGAAAAGCTCGCCATTGAATGCCCATAGCCGAACAACTTTGATCCCGAGAGCGGAGATGTTGCCGAGAGTGTACCAAATGTCTTCGTTCGTGTTTAGGGCGGGTAGCCAGTAGGTATTCGTGCCGATATATTTGAAGTTACTGCAAATCATCACGGTCGGTGATTGAACGCCCAAGAGAAGCTGCCGATGTACTCACCTGCCATTTACCATGAATGATGTGCCATCTGTGCTGATAAAAGGACTATTGTTTCTCCTGACGGTGGTCCTTGAAGGATTCGCCACAGCTGCGAGCAATAGAGGGCTCAAAAGGAGAAATAAAGAGAGAACAATCATGGTTTCGGCGTCAATGCACACGAAGGGCACTCACGGGGAACGGGGAGGCGGAAAACGGGGAGAAGGTATCACAGTTTTATAACGTCTGTTTGGTACACGTGCCCTTGCATCTCTTGCGCATCTGCCATCTGGGCGCTCACCGGTATTTCACCTGTTTCCGCTGGCGGGAACGGCAGAGTGGTTGGTGTCATAGCAGTCACGCTTTGGCAGAGTGGGAAACGCGGCGAAGAGCTGGCCCTGGAGGGAGCGTCACTGGGACATGCGGCAAGTGACCAACAGATCTTGTACGAGCACGTTGAATGCTGTTAGTTGGGGTCAGCGTGCTCGACATGATTATATTTGACGAAAAACACGCATTGGGTGGTGGTAATGCCAATCGATATGAATCACCAGGTGACTCCCCACGTGCAGAGCTGGTGATCACTCTATACTTGGACTAGTCCTAGCGGAGTTCAAAACTGAACGACAAATTAATTAATTACCGTACCGTAACTCCGTTTTCGCCCGTTGACGTTGCGTTGACGGTTTGCACCATTTACAAACGGACGAGCGAGTGAACCAAAACGAAAGGTGTCCCAGATCTGTCACTGCCCATGTCACAATAGTCACACGTAGATCAATGCATTAGATAGTGAATTATTCAAAGTGTAAATTCTTTCGCGCCTTGTACAGTGATGATGTGATGTTATGTGGCCATCTTCTACTATCGATTCAAGTGACTCCGCACGTGACTTGATAGAATCATTTTACATAATCGTCTACTATACTTGGTACATGTGAAACATCGTTATTTGGAACAGAAATGTTACGAACGTCGCTGAGGCGCGCTGTCCGACCTTCCCTCGCCCTTCCTCGTCGCCGTTACCAGTCGCAAGAGACTCGTCAGAGTCCACAAGGCCAGGCGGACCCGTTCATACAGGACCACTTCGTTAGCTCTGCCGGGATTGCCATCAATGTATTCACTCGCTTCCTCAAACTCTCCCTCCTCAGCGCCCTTGGTCTTGGACTCACAGGCTTCACTATTTTTGAGGGTACTCATTTATGGGTCGAGTCAGTCGAACTCGCATCAGATCTTGATGATGAAACCCGGCGGTGGGAGTGGGACCGGGACGCTGAAAGGTGGACAGGCGGCGAGCATGGCGGAACAGACCCTGCTCTTGGCATCAGAGCAAGGCATCTTCTACGGGGTTCATGGATAGCGGAAAATTGGGGCGTAGGTTCCACCACATTTTCGGACAATGGGGGCATAGGCAACCTCAATGTCATCGAGGCTCGCTTGGATTTTGCCCAGAATTATCTGGACACGACTATCAAGATCGCCGAGACCAAGATAACGTCTGCGAAATTGCGTCCGCAAACAATTAATGAACTCCTTCTGCGCCATGGCGCCATATTGGAGCGCATTGGAACAAAGGAAGCTTTATTTGAAGCTCGCTCGAAATACGAACGCGTCTGGGCCGGCTTTCCAGGCAAAGGGACAGACGCCGCTCGCATCGCTTCAAAACTTGGGGATCTCAATTTCAGACTCGGAGACTCCAATGACGCGCTTGCATGGTGGACACGATCACTCAGCTTGTCACAAGGAACCCAACAGACTCAAGGCTCTGTCGCCCCTGCTATATCTCAAGCCGCGCCTTCATCTCCGTCAGCACAACGGACACTCACATCCACACTAGTCTCATTATCCGCTTACTATTCTACATCTGGTCATTTAAAGCAGGCTCGGCAACTTCAGGAAACTGCCCTCGCTTTGTTGCGTAGCATCCCCTCTCCCCCGAACATCACCGCTACTTCACCACCTCAGATGTTACATTCGCTATATCTTCTCCACCGTTCTTCCCTCATTTCCATCCACCTTGCTGAGGTACTTTATGCGCTTCGGTCACCTCGGCAGACATCCTTTGATTACCTGACGAGGGCTGCAGAATCTTCTGAGCGTGTTGCCTTGGCTCTCACCGGCTTGCCGTTCATCCCACCTGACGCAAAAGGATTAGGTGCCGTTCACACGCCTGCGCCGGACACCCCTATTCTTCCGTTGCTTGCCAAGTCCTACGCCATGCGGAAGCCAGCAACGGGGTTGTTGCGCGACGCACGTCGTACTGCTGCAGAGGCATGGAACTTGATGGGAATTCTCCACGAGCAAGGGGGTGAGATGGAGCGTGCCCTTCCATGCTATGAGCGGGCAGTTGGGTGGACTGGTGTTACTTCCGATCAAAGTACGCCTGGCGAGGGGACGCTGGAAGCAGACTGGAAGGTTATGTGGGCTAACTACTCGCGATCCCGCGACGCAATACAGAAACAGCAGAAACCCTAAAAACTGATATTACGTTTACGATGTACTCGCAACCTAGTGTTTCTCGTCTGGGTAGGATTAATGTAAGTGCGACCAAGTGTATATGTCCAGCCCTGCTTTTAGGGTGACCTAGTCATTCGACCACAATGTTCGTTGCACTCCAGGACTTGGGCAACTCTTGTATCAATTGAAGGTACAAAGTATTGTGCAATGAATAGTAGCAGACCAGTGACTGTCGTCGCATGGGTCGGAAATCGGCCGAGGCAAAGTGTGAAAAATGGTTCGATCGACGATTGGATAGTCACGTGTTGATAGTATTGACGTTTCTTCTCTTCTGCCCCGAGGAGGCTGATGTTTCGCTTGCTTGCACATTCTCGTCCCTCCTCAGCA
>JBBPQU010000040.1:0-55368 GCA_038092655.1 Boletus sensibilis | reverse complement strand
CTTCTCGTTGGCGTATCGCCAACAATAAACGGCGGAGAGACGGAAGAACAGGGTGGCGTCATACTTCGACGAGAACAAGTAATCAAGGTTCTGTTCGATGGGAAGGCTAGCATTGTCGAAGAGAGCGAGGAAACCTTAGGTGCGTTGTTGTTGGGAGGTCTTGACATGATTCCAACGTTTCGCGGTTAGGCCACCGCTACCTACCGATTGGCTCCCTTGGTATTGTCACAGGGAAGCCTACGCATGGTGATAGCATCCTCCCAGAATGGCTAGAAGGAGGAATCGACCCTTTGCTCCGACAGAACGAAGAGGATGCCTTCCCTGTAGCACCACCTCTTCAAGCAATTAGTTCAGCGAGTTCCACAGCACCAAAGGCATTGGGATCGGCGGGTGCCACACCTGTCGTACTCACTCCCGTGGGCGGTTCAACGCCAGCACGCGAAGCGAAGGAACCTTGGAAGGATTTGGATAAATTCTATGCAAGCGACAGTGACAAGAAAGCTTCTGAAAGCAGTTCTGAAGAGGAGAGCGAGGAGAATTGGGAAGAAGACAATGATGCACACGACAGCGAGGAGACTCAGGATGATGCTGCGGAGTACGAGAGTAGCGAGGAGGATGGGCAGGAGGTAACTGACGGGAGCAGTGCAAAATTGCAACAATGACACACGATTGTCGTACAACAAGAAGACCATTCTACAGCACAGCACCATCGGGAAGTTGATAATATAATGGCTAGAAAAAAAGAGTTCGTTGGCTATTTGGCAGGGTTGTTGGCATTTGGGTACGCACGGTGTGAAATACGTGGTAATAGTGGCCATTTACGCCCCCTTCGTGCTCGTTGCCATAGTATTCCATCGGGAACCACTGTCGAGTGGTAAGTGGTGTATAAGACACGAGGCAAGGAAGACACACATTATATTCCGGAAGATCCTCCTTCCATGAACGTAAAAGACGCGACTCCTCCGTCTGATCAGTAAGGACAACGCCGTGTTTTGGGAGGATAAATTGTCCAATCTGGAGCTCCGTGTCGGTGACGATGCCACGGGATACCCTCGCATAGGCAGTGCGATACAAGCCTCGGTACAGGATATACTCGCACCTATGATAGGCACCTCAATAGGCGATCCCCCGTGAGCAATAAGTCTACGTACCACCTGTCCAAATCTTGTGGATCAATGTCATACACCAGCCCATCGTTCACGAGGATGTCATATGGAGCGGCTTTTGTCCCCTTTCAGCCTTCAGTCGATGACTAGTTAGCAGAAGATACATACGTCTGGGTGCCAGAGGCTTGCTGACTACATATCCCAAGAACACCACTGGTCGAGGGTATGACGCAGCCATAATGCGGGCCAACTCTTTACTTTGTAACTCTCTATCCAGGGGGTCTTCCTCTGGAGACACACGAAGAGTGAGCCTTTCGACCAAACATAGACTTCATATGGCATAGACATACCCTGGCCATTATGCGACACAACTACGGTGATCTCCGTGCCGTATACATCGAGAACGGCTTCAATGGCTGGAGCAAGCTCACCATAAGGAGACGGGAGTAGATGATGATACGAATGGATGATCGGGAACTGAGAGCATCTGGGTCAAGTCTTCCAATCCCCTCATCGAGCACGGATACCTGCCTTGGACAATAAGGCTGCTCCCCATGTATGCAAGTTGGGACCTGGACCTAGGTCAACATACTAGAAAAGTTATTGAGGTGCTCATCAACAAAAGTAAGTTATCAAACTTACATAACCCAACTCTTCGGCAGCAACACGAGTCCTGATCGATGTGTCACTTTTGCGATCCGTGCAACTGATAGAACTTCACAACTCACAGGTCGCGATTCCCATACACCGTCCGCTAATCCGCATATATTTCAGTTGTACTCGTACAACGACAGTATCAGCACTCACATGTAGATCTGTCTCCAGCAAGCCGACGACATCAAGTTGCATATCCCTGTCAACATCCAACGATCAGAGTCGTCACACATGGACGGATTCCTCTGAAACGAGACTAGCAACACACCTGATCACATCTCGTATGCGACGCTGACTGTCATGCCCTACGTTGTCAATCCCGAAATGAATGGTCCAGATACCAGCATTAAAGACCCTTGTCCCAGGTTTGAATGGTCTCGGACCCACGGTGGGCCAACGAAGGAGTGTGACTAGAACAGAAACAAGGGATAAAAGACACATGATCGAGGGTATTTGAGTACGTGTTGAACTCGGGATACGAAGAGAGGAGTTGGGCCTGGTCGATGCTCCGAACGGCGAGCGGAATGCAAGCGAGATAGCAGCCAACTGCGCGATGAGGACTCTGGAGCACAATCATAAACACGGGACGAAATAATGCAAGAGGTACGTACAAATCAGTTCTCTCCCGCAGGTAGGTGCCCCCGGGAACAAATGCATATGCAACGGTCCACATATTTGCGAGATAGAACAGAACGGCGACAAAGAACGTCACAAAGTATCTCCTGCCCACTTTATCACCTTGCCACGCGGAAGACTGTGACAAAACCGAAGGGAGGATTGACATGCAGAAGATTGCAAAGTTCAGTCCACCCAGAAAACCTGTCCAATCTCGGAAACGGTACATCACGAATGCGCTTGCACAACCATAAGCAAACCACAAAGGATGGTCGAGTAATGCAGAAGAAACTGAAGTTGGCAGGACGGCGGGTATGATTAGGCCAAGGGATTGCGCGAATAAGGTGATGGACCCATGTAAATGTGGCAGTGGCCCTCTGGGCTGTCCATCCTGGTATCCGGTCCATGCCCAAGCGATGATAGTGCTAGAGTCAGTGAACAAGCAATGCAACGTGAAGAACAGCGACCCTAGTGCGATTGACGAAGCGATCCAATTTCGTGGGATGTCCTTTGCATTGTTCGACGCATCCTTCGATCCGCCTGACTTTGCTTCGCTGATAGGGGGGCTAGACGGACGAGTGGCTAGTTCGAGGATAGCACAGACAGCGATCACCATTCCGGCTTTGTTGTAACCACCGGTCTCTTCATTTAACATCGGCCAGACTGCGATGCAAAAATCAACCCACGTGAGATATGAGACCCGTTAATCCTCATACCTGGATTGTTCGAGTGATTGACGTGCTTGGACAGGGACGACAGTACCAATCCTGCACCCAAGACTAGATATCGATTTGAATATTGCTTGTCCTTCTCGCCATGACAACAACAAAAAAACGCACGGAATCCCTGATATGCATCATCTCCTTCGGTCCAATCTGCTACCTGACTCAGGAGAACAGCTATGTTGGCCACAATGACGGCCCAAAGTCGCTCCAAGGGGTCATCAATCTTATATGCTGCCAGCCCAATCAGGGAAAGCACCCTTAATGTCACTCTGCCCCATTTTGTCACTGCCCAGTTGCGGATAGGTGTTATCCCAAGCAAAGCTGGGGTGAGATAAATGAACAACGCTGCTTCTGCGCCAGAGAGACCGAGTTCCCAGACCGAGAAGTAAAACAGCGTCGTAAGCAGAGAGGTTACGATAGACCAAAATAAGTACGCTAATCGGGTTCAAAAGTTTTGAAGTGCGCAAATTGACAACGCAGAATCGAAATTCAGATTCTTATTGCAAGAGATGAACCTCACCACTCACACAAGTAAACATCAGCCACGAAGCTCAGCCAAGGTCTTGACGCGAGGTTCATCAGGAGAGTCAACTGTCTCCAGCCTCTGGAAATGAGTCCTCGAGCGCGAATATCGGATTTAGGTTTATCTGAGGCAGGTGTTGCTTGAGTCTTGACATTGGTATCCGTTGACAAGACTTTGTCATTCAGCTTGGGCGGGTTATCATGGACAGACGTCAACTTATTGTCATGGGGGGGAGGCAGGGGTCTATTTATACGGAGACGTCAGATTGCAATTAGACAAGGTGATGCAGTTGATTATACATGTTTTTATGCTGGATACTAGAGTCCAGTGATATGCCTACAGCAATCTACGAATAGGGTAAGCAAACATGAAAGGTAGGATTCAAACTTCCTTGCCTGCAAGTTACAATGTTTGAAGTCAGCTCCTGAGATTGAGTCATAGAGTACGTCCAAGAAGATGAGTCCCCATTCGAAGAAAGCGTATCGTGTATACGCTATGAGAGAGTGAGTTTAGCCAAATGACAGACATACGAGCCCTACCTCCAGGTATTCTGTGTACTTTATGTTGGATGAAGAAGTACACCAAAGGGATGATTGACGCAAAGAAACTAGATTGAATGTCAGCGACAATTCACACAAATTCACGAGGGTACTTACACTACAGTGACGAATTGCCTGTGAATGTAGGATTAAAATATGGCGATACGGGGAGAATAACGACACGAACCGTCTCTTCCTTACTTGGACGTGGTTAGTAGGGGTATTCATGATCCCTCCCAGCATCCATGGCACATTGCATACAATATACAACACCATAAGCACATCATGAACATCGTGGTCATCATTCGACGTGATATACACCCAGCCTCCACATGCGAATGTGCGTACGATACCGGCAACGAAGAACCAACGCGGTAAGGTAGAATGGGACGCGCGGGTGATGAAGTATTGTAGAAACACGAGGGCGAAACGGGGACCGCTCGTTATTGCGATGAGGATCTGGAAGACATTGCGCTCCGGATACCAGTCTCCGATGCTACAGAGACGCACATGAGCGAACCAATGTATGTCGAGAACGAACGAAACCCACTTACGTTGCAGAAACGGAAGGAAACCACTCTTCTGGATATCCTGCGATGCCATTCTTTACGATTTTCTTGTAGTGGAGTGCGCAACCGAGGAGGAGGGCGGAGGCAAATGCGGAGAACGCGAGGTACGTGTGGACCGCAGCGACCTGAGACGCGTCAATGAGGAGAGGGCCGGCTTTCCGGTTCACAGCGGTCGGCGTCGAGTGTTTGGTTCGACCCGACATGGCCGACGTTGTTGTTGCCGTCGTCGTGTTCGAGGCCAAGTTACAAGGTATGTATGGACGGGTGTATTAGTAAATTAGTCATCTCGGGCACGAAAGCACCAATCAGTACTGTGCCTACTTGTAGCACCACGCTAGGAATCTATTAACTTAAGTATCTAGATCATGCCAGGGCAGAAGATACCCTACATACCCATCACTGTTTTCACTGGATTTCTAGGAGCGGGAAAAACATCCATCATCCTCTCTTTACTCCCAAAACTCCCCAAAGACTACAAGGTCGTACTTCTCAAGAACGAGTTTGGAGACATCGAAGGTGGGAGTCCCACCATCACCGCCAGCAGGATCATCCTCATCATCGTAAGCAGTCGACAGTCAGCTTGCAAAGCAGTCCAGTTTGGCAGCTGTCAGCGAAATCCTCAATGGTTGTATGTGCGTATTATAATCCTGCGGCCGGACTACGCTTCGTTAAACACCAGTGCCCAGGTGCTGTGTCCTTGTGGGTCAGATGAAGAATGCCCTCTTGGAGATCAGAGGTAGGGACCGATGTCATGATAGGAAAGAGTCAAGATCACCCCTGCACCTATCCTAGAGAATTTTCGTCCGGACCGCATCATCATAGAGTGCAGGTAACAATAATTTGGATTGAAAGTTTCGCCCTCGTTGATCGCATCAGTGGTTCTGCTTTCCCTGCCACCCTCGCGTTCCAGATTCGTGAACTAGAGCGCGAAACAAACGATGACATCAAACTAGACGCGATCGTTACCGTCGTAGACGCGGAGAACTTTTCCGGTTACGAAGATACATCACCTACAGCCAAGATGCAAGCGAGCTACTCTGACATCATACTCATTGTGAGTGCCCTTGTCGATGATGCGGATTCGATGACCTTTTCGAGACTGCTAGAATAAATGGGAGCACGTTGATGACAGAGCACTCGACCTCGTGCTTGATCACCTCAATACCCTGAATGATTCGACACCGAAAATTAGATGCAATAGACGCGACGGCGTGGATCCCAATCTGCTCTTTGGGGTCGATACTAAACTTTTCCAAGACTCGCAACGTGAGACAAGCATTCTTGGCGAGGAAATCCACCACGATGAGGTTCAGACTGTCACGCTTTCCAAGGGCCCCGGAACATCACGAGTTACGGGTCATCTCAGCCACGACGGGGCCTGTAGTGATTGCCATCAGGCCGCCGTGCGTGGGTGTGGAGAAGAAGTCAGTGCCATCGATGAAGGACTGCTCCGAGATGCGCTTGGGTCAGTATCGAAAGAGACGGTGTGGAGAATCAAGGGATTCGTGCGTTTAGAAAGCGGGGTCTACATCCTGAATTGGGCCTTTGGACGCTATGAGCTTACGCCGTGTGGCAAGGACGAGGAACCCGCCGAGGGCTACGCTGTCCGCCTGACGATGATGGGTGAGCGAGGTGAGGTGAAGCGCTCGATAAGAAGGTTTAGTAGTATGTTGGAAACGGAGATCCCCTAGCCGTGCCATTCGTGATAAGATAAGGAAAGCGACATATCACATACTACCTAATTGATCTACCAACATTTTATCCAATGTCTCTCCATGATGTTTTCCTATCTCTTCAGTCCAGGTATGCAAGCCCGTCATTTTTTAGTTTTCAGTGTTCTTTCACTATGTTTTCCCGTACAGCGTCCTCGTACTGGTACTTCCCCCTTTTCGCCGCCGCAAAGGATCGCGAGTGCGCACTGACCATCCGGTCAGAATGCATAGACTGGCTGCCACGGCCACGTTCACCAGATCCCTTCAATGAACCACTACCCCCGGGACAGAGCCAGGAAACCATTCGTTCACAGGAGATATGCGAGGTACTCTCCACCAACGACCTTTACCACATCCTCGGCGTCCCTCGTTCTCCAGCCATCGACAGACTGACTCTCAGACGAGCTTATCTCTCGCGTAGCAAAGCGTGCCACCCAGAGTTCGTCTCCTTTATCCCCTATTTGTCCCTTGTCGGTTTCTCAACGTACGCGCAGCAAGTGTCCCGGAAACCCAGACGCAACGCACGCGTTCCAAAAAGTCTCCATAGCCTACGGCGTGCTCTCGCAGCCTTCTCTAAAACGCATGTACGACGCTCGCCCGAGCGATGACCAATTCGATTTCCTGCGTTCACGTCCCTACGGGTACGCAGACGAAACCCTCAAAGGCGTTCTCCTCAGTATCGTCAGCGACTACCTGGACGGCAACCTCGAAATGATACGCACGTTGCTTCGTAAGTGTACAAGGCAAACGGTCCTCCGTCGCACTCCCCCCCTCCTCACGTCCTTCTTCCACCTCCCCAGAAGCCGTCAGCGACCTCAACCCATCCCTCAAACTCAGCGACGAAGGCATCAATTCCGTTCTTTCAGTCCTCGAAAACATACGCGGTCGCGTACTCAGTAAGTCCCCCCCCCCACACTACTCCTACCCCGACTCGAGGATCTGACCCACGCAAGCTTGTCGCGCCTGCATCCTCGCCCTACATTCCGAACTCATCCGCGTCCTCGAACTCCAGTACGCCTTCCGCCAACTTCCCTACCTCGACATCGCGGGCCGCTCCCGTTTAACAATACAACTTACCCGCATCACCCTTTCTCTCCCCGTCACTCTGGAAAAAGCGATTCAGGACGCCCAAGAGGACGTGTTTGCAGATGGTCGGAGGAGCACGACAGACGGCAGGAATAGAGAGTGCGACAAGGCGGCGTTGTTGCCAAAGCACGTCGTACTCCTCATCAGGGGCATCGACGTGATTCTGGACAGGATGGAACGGATCTTGGGATAGGCTGTGGTATGCCCCTGCCCTCGTTGTTTCCTTGCCCTACATTTAGCCGGGTCCTACTGCTTCCTGACCTTTTTGTATTCTGACCGTCTGCATTTTCTTCATGTCATTTGGATCTCCCACTGTATCCCATAGACACGACGCTCTAGTTCTGTATTACACCTATGGGTTAGTTTCACATTCAGGAATGTTCCTGATCTTCGAACTCGGACACCGGGCTTGGATGTCATACTGTATTATGCGGTTTGGCTCGAGACTAAGAATTTGTCCAGGTTACATGATTAAGCAAGCAGTCTCGTTAAAAGAATCATAGGCTATGGACTGCGAGTCGGCGTTGAAGATCAAGGATGCGATGAAGAAAGCAGAGACAGCACACGAACAGAAATGGAAAAGTGGTCGAGATTGGTGTATAAAGAGAAATAAGAAACAACGAAGAAGGGACCTTTTGCAGAACGTACTGTACAAGGACTGTCCGGAGAACAGAGAACTCGAGTACCGAAACTAGCGAGGAAAAGAACAAAACCAAGAAGACTCGGCAAGGAGTAACGACAGACATAGCGATGTAAACTTTGTCAATACTGCATACTCCTCTGATTCTACAAACACAGGGGAAAATACCGCATACCGGTGCATCAGCGAAGACGAGATAATCCCTGCGAAGCACTCACGACGTTCATCCAGATCGCACCCGTATGGCCGTTGGCTGGAACGCTGGCTGGAACGATTTCTTCCAGCATGTAAGAGTCTTGTGATGGCTGACACCCGTAGGACCCATTCGACCCGTTAGGTTGTGCAGCGGCTGCTGCCAACAATTGGGTATAGTCTCCACTACTACTTTCATTGCTCACGTTCCCGCCTTCGTTCGGCACAGGAGCTTGCGAGTTGTTTATGGAACCCATCGGGTTCTCGGGATAGAAGGGGTAGAACAAGCCAGTTGGGATCTCCGCGAGCTTATCTCCAACAGCCATGGGCGAGACCTGTGGACCGACGCTCTTCACAGGCGTGGTGCTTTGAGAACCAGTCCGCGGTCCGTAAACCACAGTCCCACTAATGTTCGCCTCAGGTTGGTACGGTGGGTGAGCCAAGGTCGGCGTCTTTTGTTGTTGCTGTTGCTGCAAGTGTAGCTGCCGGGGAGACTGCATTGACGGAGAGCCTAAAATGACGTTCTCGGTATCCCAGTCAAGTTCGGAGAGTAAAACAGGGCCTTTAGGAGGGCCGACGGAATGAAGGTCTACATTGAGAACCTTTTCGGCAAGCTTGGAGATGAGAGGGTGACCACCATTCAGGTCTTTCCGTTCCCAGCGCCACCGGAATCGAGGTAACATGTCGAGAGCCATCCAAACGTCTTCGATCATGACTTGTCGCGACAAGCGTTCGCAATGTGACATGTGACCATACAGAATGACCATGGCTGCAATGTGGAGTGGGATTGGAGAGACGAAGAACGCAATGTCAGGGAACCGGATGAGCTGATTGTGTACGATGATGATGTTGTGCGAAGTGACGATCGCTGGGCGGGCATGAGTGTCTTGGAAAGGAGAAGAGATTTGGTGCTCACCATCAACAAGCGCCTTCGAGCGATGCATGTAATCGAGCTCCTTCAAGCTAAACAGTGCTCTCAGCAACAGAATTCTTGATATCCCAATCTTGAGTAGCGTGAGCCCCTGATCCTCGGTGATGCCGCGAACGAGTTCCTGTCTCTTTTCCAATGGCCAATCTTCAGTCCCGCCGAAGTAGTACTTGTAACTCTCTGGCAATTGTCTTCGGAACTCCATCATACTCTTGATGATCCGAGTTGCATGTCGCATCACGGCATCTACGCTCTTGTTCGAAGGGGCATAGAGGGAGTTGATAATGTCAGCCTGAATCTCGGCAATAGGATGGGATAGCAAAAAGTGCTCGGAGTAATCCACATGCTGGCCTGTTAGGGGTCGGGAAGGGTGTGGTGTGTTTGAATCAGAAGGCGCGATAGCGAGCGGTCTGCCGAGGAGGATGGACGTCCCGCGATCATGCACCATTACAATGCCCCACAATCGAATCCGCAATTGTGCTTCTTCCTCCGTAAAAGTGTTGCTCTGCGACATGGGATCGTGGTGAAGACCCAACTCGATGGACAACCGAACGAGGCTGCCGACAAGACGCCATAGGGAACGACCTTGTCGCTGCATGGGTGTTGTCAGAATGCTAAGAGTATTCGGTGGATGGGCAGAGCTCACCTCTGTGTACAGATACCATTGCAATAATATGAGCGCCTGGAGGCTGGTGATGGTGACACGGAGATGAGGTTTGACGGCTAGGGCGCGCTCGAAGAATTCATAGTGCTCGGGCCATTCGATCGGGAGGAGTTTCTTGGTCGAAATTGGGCTATCGCTGGGGGACTTGAGACCATTGTCGACGAGTGTGGCTTTGTGATTGAGATCGCTCAAGGTGCCAAGAGCGAGGATGAGATACATGCTGCAAATATAACCCGGATCGTGTTGGATATTTTCCATATCGTAGAGTGAGTTGAGCCGGCGTTCAAAATCAGAGCGGAAAAAGACCGGTCGGTGGATGTTGAGATGAGAAAAGTAAACGTCGACGATTCTGTTGACCATTTTGCGGTCTTTCGGCAACCAAATGGTGAGCTTGGAGACCGAAGGGGATGGCGCGCCGACGTTTGAAGTTGGGATGGATATAGAGAACCAAGCGGAGGGATCACGGGGGGGAGAAGCTTCGGTGATGTTCTGATCACGACCGGATGAGAGACCATTTGAACCGACGGCAAGATCCTCTCTGTCGTTTTGAGCTGCGAGTTGGCTTTCGCTCATGATGAGGGGATGTACGCCGAAACTCTTGGCGATAGCCTGTATGATGAGGTGATGAGTAATGTGAACAAGGTGAAGGGAGAAGAGTGCGTACGCGCGTGTCGGACATGTCGAGAGACTGAGGATCCTGACCCTTGACCTCGAGGGATGGCGGTGGTGGAAGTTGGTGGGGGGGTGGGGGTTGGATCTGATGCTGGATGTGCTGAGGGGGAGGGGGAGGGAATCCGGGGTGCATGTGGGGTGCATAGGAACCGGGAGGGCCTGGGATGGGGATGTGGGGTGGATAAGGGCCATATATTGGGACACCGGGGTGTGGGTAGCCTGGAGGAACGAGGGGAGGGTAGTAGGGAGAGCCTGGAGGGGGTTGATTTGAATGCTGGAACTGAGGGCTCTGGAAATCGGGGGGAGGCTGGAGAGGGCCGTCGAGGTCTATGCCCTCGCGAACACAGATCTCTTCGAGATTTGCGAGGTTGAAACCAGGGAGACGGCGTTTCAGGAGGGCGTCGCAGAGAGAGATTTGGCGCTCGATAAACTCAGTGTGGCCACGGAGGGTGAGGGTCTGTCTGTGTCTGTCCTCTTGCTGGCAGGCGACGCCCGCGGTCGCACAGGCGGTGCATTTGGGATGCTTGGAGTCGCACTTGGATGAGAGTGAGACAGGCGAACGGAGATTTGCGGTCGGTGACTACCGACGGGACTTGCCTTGATTTTCTTACTCCTGCAGCGTGCGCAAGCCTCATGGGAGCGTCTGAGACGTCTTGGTTCTGAGGGAGAGGAGACATCGTCTTGGGGAGAGTCTTGTTTTCTGCGTTTCTTTTGGGGCTGGGAGGGCGCTTGTTGGGGCTGGGAGGGTTGTTGCTGTTGTTGCTGTTGTTGTTGCTGCTGCTGTTGCTGTTGCTGAGGAGGACGCTGGTCCATGTGTAGAGCGGTGTGGAGGGAAATGTCCGAGTGTGGAGGGAGGATGTGTGTCATCGCTGATCGCCCCGTGTCGCTGCACCAGCTCACCCCGCCTGGTCCGTCACTCACTGGTCCTCTCCTTTGTACAAAAATCACGTGATACAAAAATATCATTTATTTATTTATTTATATTCCCTTTTTCCCCCCCCCTCCCCATCGACCCTCCTCCAATCACCATGCAGAACCACCCAAACACGTCAGAGTACACCCTCGACACCGTACACGACACAGACCCTCTCCTACAAGACAATACCTCATTCTATGGCTCTACCCAACGTCCCTCCTCTTCCCGCCTTCTCCTCTCCGCTGCTCTCCGCATGGCCGCCCTCTTCCTCGTCGCCACCCTCGTCCTCGGCGGTATCCTCTTCCTCGCTCTCCCCTCCCTCCAGCCGTCCGTTTCCTTCTCTCTCCCCATTCTTACCTTTCTCACCCATCTTCTAGTGACGATCGTCCACTCCTGCGCATACCCAAATCATTCGATGATCTCAAAGCACTCAACGGCCTTCTAAAGAAGTACCGTGATATCTACCCGGGGCGCATCGTCGTCTGTTATGTCATCACCTATCTATTGTATGTCCCTCTCCCTCTCCCCTCACTTGTCCTCACTCTCCCTTGTAGCCTCCAGGCTTTCTCTCTCCCAGGCTCCATGTATCTCTCCATCCTCGGCGGCGCAGTCTGGGGCGTTCCCATCGCACTCCCCCTCGCCTGCACCTGCGTCGCATCTGGCGCGACTCTCTGCTATTTCATCAGCGCCGCCTTTGGCCCCGCACTCCTCACAGTTCCCAAGTGGAAGGCCCGTCTCGACACATGGTCCGACAAACTCCGCCAACAGAAAGACAACATCATCTCTTTCCTCATCATCCTCCGCATCGCACCACTCCCCCCACACTGGGTCATCAACATCGTCTGTCCCCACGTCGGCATCGGTCTCCTTCCATTTTGGTTCACCACTTGGCTCGGTGTCTTTGGTGTCACTGTCATTCATACAACCATTGGCGGTGGTCTCGACGAAATGACATCCGCAGCCGATTTCCATCTCTTTTCCTGGAAAAACTTTCTTCTCTTGTCTGCCGTCGTCGTCGGCGTCTTGATACCCGTCGGCCTGCGCTACTGCTTCAAGCGCGAGGTAGCATCCGCCACAGCCGTCGAAGGAGCTGACCTACTAGAGGAATTACCCCAAGACGACGACGACCACGTTCTTGCCGTCGGCCCTCTCCCGCTTTCAAAGAAACCCACGTCCCCCCAACTGGGAAGTATCTATGTCAGCAAAGGTAATAAATTCTATGCTGACCAACAAGTCGAACAAGACGAAGACATCGACGACGACGATGAAGAAGACGACGAAGATGTTATATTAGAGGCAGGACCAGCTATCCTGATTAAATCATCAGAAGACGGGAGCAGCTCGGGAAGCGCCTCCCATTGACATCCTACCTACATCTTATTAGAAATGATCCATCTTGTCATGTATTCACCATTACATGTTGTATCCATCACTATCGTATTTTTATTGTTAAAACATCAATTGCGATCAAGATGTCGGCCAAGTGTGGCTGCGCCCTCAAATAGCCTAGGGCTGCCCCACACTTCATACCCGACTCAAAAGCTGCTTCTGCCGTCAGTCGTTCCAACATTTCTTATGACTTGATCCTGGACTGACCGACAATCAGTCAGACCCCACATGCTACATGATACCAGACAGTTCTAATACCCCCAACGAAGATCCTCCAAACCAAACGCCACTTGCAAATGTGTCTACTCAATCACCAACAGCAAGAAAGGCGGTACTTCCAGACGCAAAGTCAGGATCGTCCTCAGTGTTTTCTAAATCATATTCCATGACACCTCCGTCTGAAGTCCCTCCGCGCCCTTCCACCGCGCCGCCTCACCCGTCCTCCGACGCGACCAAAGGGAAAGAGCCACAGACTGACCCGCAAACTCGTACGACGCTCGTATCTAATCTTCGTGCTCGCAATCTTCTCCTTCAAAAAGCGATCTCCCACATCGACGATGCCGTCCTCCATCTAATGGCTGCCCGATCCGGCATCCCTAGTTCCAAGATACAACAAGTACGCGGCGAAGCGAGGAACAGGAAAGATCTGCTAGATAGAGTTGATAGGGCTATCAAGATGGCCCAGAATGGCGAACTGCATGAAGAGACTCAGGGCGGAGACACGAGTGGAGCAGCTAGGTCAGGGGCAGGAGGGGAGAGGTATGCTAGCACCCCCTCTTTTGGCCGACGTAAAGCGATGTTTAATTGATTCATGAAAGGCCGTCCACGGAATCCGGGCCCGCTGATACCCATCAGGCCGGTGCACTTTCTGGAACAACGTCGCTTGCCCCTCCACTTCCTTCTGACGCTTCCTTGGACGCGCCCCAACTCCGCCGATCATCCTCCCAACCACAGTTGGGTCCTTCCACGGGGCAACCACAAGCCCCCACGAAGATCTACACGCTCCCCGAACTCATTGACCGTCGGAAAGTTCTTCAAGAGTCGATCGAGTCCTGGCAAAATTTCGCTGCAGAGTTGCGCGCAGCTCAAGCGCGGTCTGCCCCCGCCCTGCCCGATGTTGTGTCGACTCAAGCATCCGCTGCGACCACTACACCTTCGACCCAAGCTCAGGAGCCTTCCTGGACAGTCAAGTACCAAAGAGCGCAATTTGAGATCAAGCGTCGCGAAGACCTGTTACTCCGGCTAAACCTAGCCATCGCCCAAGTCTCACATCCCAACCCGGAACAATTCGCCGCCCTCGCAACATATATTCCTCCTGCGCTCGACAAACCCCGTTTTGACGCAGCTTATGCTCATTTCTGCCAGGGGAAATCTATTCAATTGAATACGACCATCATTATGCCAGATGTGAGCAAGCCCGTGATCGATGTATACTCGTTGCATGTCGCGGTCATGCAAGAAGGAAGTTTTACCAGGGTTGGTCATCAACCTGCTTTATTTCGTCGTGCTTTGTAACAAACTTTGATTGTCATAGGTATTAGCTCGCAAATCCTGGGACGTGGTCGGGGCGCGTCTCGGCTTCATCCAAACGGCTGCAACCGCGACCGAGCCGGCGAGGTCCTCCCCCGAGATAGCCGTTCATCTAGAGAAAGTCTACAAAGACCGCCTTCAGCAATTTGACCATCTCTATGTGACTTCCGTCATCGAGACTGTCCGAAAGCGGATGGCAGAGCAACAGAAGAAGCCTTGACTGAAAGTCGTGGCTGTTGGAAGGATCGTCGCGCCACCCTAACGCAGTACCCTTATGCACCTCACGAACATGGACAGGTCCCAGTCCCTACTTTAGAAGCTCCACGACCCTTTTTTTTCATCGAGGGGAAAGGATCTGGGACCAATATCATTTACACCGGCCGTTCTCATTGGCCATTTCAGCAAGACAGTTGATCATATTTAAGCCATACATAACATCATTCACAACTCAGCTCATTCACGTCCACGCTACCATTCATACCCATACCCAGCCGTACCCCATGCACTACACTCCGTACAGACCTCCAAGTGCACTTGAGCAACGACGTTACTGGATTGGCAATATCCCCGCCCAGACTCGGCCGTCGACTAGATAACTCGTGGAAGCTAGAAGCAGGTTCTTCTGTCAACATATACTGTTTGTACGTACGATCTGGAAACGTTCTTTTCACTGATCGACAAAATAAATAAATAAATAAAGGGTTGTCTGAGTCCGTGCGTGGCCTCGTTATAAAGTCCGTGAACGGAACTATATGTACCGCCTCAACGCACCGGAATGAGATCCAAGTAGGTTAACGCTCGCGCTGTGCAAAATATTTGGAGTTCACAGCGTCAGCGTGTGACAGTGCGAGACCTGTGGAGCCATAGTGCAATCCTCCAATGGTTGCCCTAATAAATGTGTGTGCGGCCAGCAATTATATCGGAAGTTCGCGGTTAGATAAGTTGCAAGAAAGTAGAGTTTTATCTGATAACTCTATCCAGCAAAATCGATTAACATGGAATTTGAATATAAAACGACACATGGAATTCCGAGAGGGGAAAAAGAAAGCGAGGCGTTTTCCCCCCAAGGTTGCGGGAGATAACCAGGGCAAGCTTCGCACGCACGTTCACGTCTGATGCTCCACCAGGGCGAGGCGTGCTGAAGAGTGACGCCAACAATTAATGAGATAGATAACGACATATACCCTCAGGACAAAGGGGACGCCGACAGAGGCTATGACGAGGCGCGGGTTGCAAGACTCTCGTTGGCGGTTCCCAGGCGCTACTACCACCAACGACTCGGGTCGTGTGGGTCAGGGAAGATGTGCTGCAAGGTGTACGCAGACATGCAGCGCTCGAGATATCCGCGGAGGAGTCCACATGAATATACCGAGTATTTTTTCTGTAATATAATTGTCGTCGAGATACCTTTTTAGGGAGGATTTCGTATGCAAGAGGATGAGATTTCAAAGTCCGCCGTGGTCCGTTATGGTCTGTGCTTAGCAGGTGTTTGGAAGGTCGGACTCAACCTCGCTCCCACCACCAGCATCCTCTGTGCTTGCTGTTGCAGTTGCCCACCCCCTTCCCCGCCGTTCCGTCCGGCCCCCTCATCCCCGACAGCGTCGTCGGGCGTACCTCGTACGTCGAGCTCGTCCCGGCCGTCGTAGCGCTCCACAGCTGCACCCTAAAACATCCATCATCCTCCTTCCACTAAACCCAGGACTTTGGATTATGGCCGATCGCCTCCACCCGTACTCCATGTTTCCCCAGAATATCACCCCCAACTCCCATCCACAGTCCCAGATCCCTCAACAGCCGCCGCAGTCTCAACCCGACCCTCAGATGATTTCGGCGCTCTCTAGCCCCGAACATACTCGCATGTGGCAGCAGATGAATCAGCTTCAGAACGCATATCGTCCTCAACAGTCGGGTGATTTGGCCGCTTCCCAGATGAACCACCAGGCAAGTCTAGCGCGTTTTTTCTCCTCGTCGCCTCAGTCTTGTCTGGGAAAATTCTTTGCCTTGGGTTAATGAGATGTGCATGTCTTAACCGTATGTGACGATGATATGTGTGGTCAATCCCCCTTTCTCTCCAATCACTCTTTATATAACATCTTATCACTCGGTACTGCGCTGGTTACAATCTGCGCTCCCGCCCAAATTTATGTCTCTGAGAACAGATTTACTCGTAATTACGTTTATACTGACATTTTCCTTGTTTAGATGCAGGAATTCGCTCGAGGGCAGGCTCTCTCCCATGCTCAAGGTCAACCCATTGTTCAACAGATCCAACAATCCTTCGGGCTCAACGGGCAGCGCATGAACCCCCCTGGCCCTGTTTTCCACGATCCTCAGGCCAACCAGCCCCAGTCCCTCATACAGTCTAATTTCCCCAACGTGCCCATGAATACCCAGCAACAAATGAAGGCAGCGTTCAACATGAACCCCATGATGCATGCAGCGATGAACAACCCCGGCGTTTCCCGTCAGCTTAAAATGCTCAATCAACAGGAACTCGCTCGTCTCCAGCAGTCAGGTCTCGGCGCCCAGCATGCGCCGAATCAACCAACAGCCGTGGACATGTTTGCTACCTCATCCATGCAACCTTCTCAGGACCAAATGCACGGTTCCCCCCATCCCGCTGCACAACCCGTAGGTCCACCCGGTGCCAATCAAGGGATGGTACCAGGGAACCAGCAGCAGAGTGTTCAGAAGAGAATGATGACGCCGGCCGAGTTCCAGGAGAGGAAGAATTATTTGCACACTCTGATCTTGCAGTCTGAGAACACCTTGGCGTCCCTCATGCAGTCTGCACACAATGCGACCTCCATTGATCCTCACATGCAACAAAGGATCAGCCAGCTCCGTACTGAGCTTATTAACCGGAAGGAGGTGTTTACCAAGTTTGTGGCCACTTTCGGCGCTATGTTAGCTCAGCAGATGGCGAATGGTATACCCTCGAGCATGACTCATATGTATGTCCTTTCAATCGTGGAATATCTGATTGTCGTTGACGTTTTGATAGCAACCCTATGGTGCATTCTACTTCGCAGCAGCCTCAGCAGGCAACCGTGTCCAACGCCCAGGTCCAGCCTGGTTTTGTTACTCAGCAACCTGTCTCGGTGCAATATAGAAAGCCTGATGGTAATGGCCCATCTCCGATGCCTACCCAGAGTCAAGGTGCTTTGAGCCAACAGCACGCCATTCAAGCCGCGCAGATTGGACGGCCAAATACCATCCCTCCTCGAACTGGAGGTACCCCTCACCAAATTTCTGGTGGTCAACTACCGAATACTATGTCTCCTAATCTGGGGAATTTTGCGACCCAAGGCGGACAGAAGGTCCCCAATCAGACGCGGCAACCGGTGCGGATTATGCCCCTCGACAAGCAGCGGTTTGAATCTACGTACTCGCAATTCTGTCGCAGCCAAAATATAAATCCAGGCCTTCGCGTGACGATTGGGGATAATAGGATGGTAGATTTACATGAATTGCACGTTCGTGTCTTGCATGAAGGTGGTGCACAATCAGTGAGTTACCTTGGTGTAAGGCTATCTGAAGGCTAATCGTGAAACCAACTAGGTGAATCAGCGAGATATGTGGGCCGTCATTGGCGGTCAATTAGGTTTCATTCAGTTCCCCGGAAACGACTCTGAGCCAGCCCGGTGTGGGCCTGGAATCGCCCAACAGCTTCAAAACACTTACGAACAATATCTTCAGCACTTTGAGCACGCCTATATCCTGACAGTCAAAAATCGTCCGCCGCCAGGGTCACCGCAACAGCCGATACAACAAATCAATTCGAATCCCCTTGCCATTGGTAACAATGCGACTCCTGGCATGTCTGGGAATCCTACGGAGATGCCTCCAAATACTCCCCGCCCGTTTCCTAACCAACAGCTCATCGTCGCAGCAGCGCAGTATGCGCATACGACCGCCCAAGACATGCGTGCTCAACGTGTCCACGAGCACATGATAGCCTTTGTGGAGCGTCATCGTTCCGAACTCATGAAGGTTTACCAGCAACACGTCCAATTGATTGCGAAGAGAAATGCAGAACAAGAGCAGCAGAATATGGCGAATGCGCAGGGTTCGTTACCCAATATGCATGAGCAACCCTCCATCGTTTTGCAGCCTGGTGTTCAGCGACCCCCCCAGGCTATTGGAGCAAACACGATGGTTAGTGTGCCGTCGGGCGATGCCAAGATGGTGAATGGATCATTTGTGCAGGAGAATGTTGTAGCAGCACTTCATAATCAGCCGCCAACGCAGGATCAAATTCAACACGCGGCGATGACGATAAGTCAGTTTAAGCATGTATTTCAACAACGTAGTGAGCTCTGTTGGTCTTTGCTTTGTCACCACTCATGCTCTTTTCAAGGTCTCCCCAGAATGGTTCCGCAACAGATCGCGGATGAGCAACGATTGGAATACAATCAACTCCTTGAACAAGTGTACAAGATGACGTCGGAGCTCGATGCAAAATTGCATATGTATTTCATAGTTTTTAAAAATGACGATCTTCTCCGCAAATACGTCGCCATTGTGAGTTCCTTTGTCTCTTTGTCTTCGTCATACTTACCTTGTGATTCGCTTCTTTAGGTGCTGACAGTGGCGAGGCAACGGCAGCTCGTGTCCACTTCCTCACCACAGTACATTATTAACCTGATGACTCTGCGTACCATGCAGGTGCAAATCTATAAGCTCAACGAGGAGTTTGAGAAACGCTGGCGTGCGATGAGAATGTCTGCCGTCCCCCCTACCAATCCTCAACAGCACGCTTCACTCCCACCTGCCCCTACTCGCTTAAACCCTGCTTCTTCTCTCTCGGTGCCACCGGTACAGAACACACCTCAGATGGCTCCCCAGTCTATTGGACGTCAAGTCTCTATCAATCCTTCTCCACCACAACAATCACAACCTCAGCCTCCGCCTTCGCACTCCCAGCTTCAACCCCCGTCTCAATCCCATAAGCCTAACCAGTCCCAACCCCATTCGCAGCAGCAATCCATGCCACAACCGATTAAGAAACATTTCCATCCCACCATTCCACCCAGTCCGTCAGCTCTACCCGCCCCTGTCACCCTTGCATCCCCTACCCCTCCACCTGCGGCTGCGTCATCGTCCACCCCTGCTCCCAGTGCTCCCACTCCTCAAACTACAACTGGTTCACCCCAGACCCCGAAGTCACCCCCGTCGAGAGCGGTTGCCAAGACCAAGGCTGCAACTCGAGCTACCCGGAAGCTGTCGACGGCGGGTAAAGGTCCTGCTACACCGGAAATGGCCCCTTCGGTTGTTGGAGTCAAGCGTCCACCTGAAGAGGACGTCGCTACCCTCACTAGTGTAGCCCCTTCGGAAGCCGAAGCAAGTAATGCACCATCGCCGAAGAAGATCAAGACGGAATGGGAGGGTGAGAGGAGTGAGGCGCTTATCAAGAAGCAGCAGGAATTAGAAAACATCAAGACTGACGAGGACGCCACTGCATTCCTTGATCGGATGAAGGAACTCTTTGCCATGACTGCGTCGGACAACGTGATTCATCATGATATCGCCTCTACCTTGGATCAGATTTTGGCAGGCGTGGCTCAGGAACCGGCGGACGCAGCCGCAACAGCTGCTGCTCTTTCTGTACGCGGAGCTGGGGATGCTGGTCCACCACCCACTGCTCTCTCGCCTCATATGGGCCCCGCCAACGATGCATTTTTGGAGTTTATCGACTTCTCTTCCTTTACCACTCTCGAGGACGATGATAACGATTCCAAGGCACCCACGCCTGATCTTGTCCCTTCGTCCGAGCCCAACCTTAGCCCAGAGTCTGGCTCAGAGGGTGATTTGTTGGGCGGTTCTGGATCGCCTGATAAAACCAAAATTGAGGAGGCAGGGGACCCTCTTCGACTCGGATCTCTAAGAGAGATCGACGGAGGCGAGTCAGCATATTATCAGGCTGATAACTGGAAATGGGAGGGTTCGATGCATACACTCGACCAACCATGGGCGATTTTTACTTCATAGTATGGTCTCGTCGGATTGCGTGTTCTGGTTATTTATTTGCTTCCATCTTTATGCTGGATATACTCATTTTCCCTTGCTCGCTCGTGGTGACCTACTCATCTCCATCCAGACTGCCTACCCCTGTTATCCTACTATTTTCTTCTTGGTTTATGTGTCACTGCTCTGTATTCCTAATGTTGTTCTACTCTGCTATCACGTATTCTTGTTCAGACCTTGGTCTCTTAATGGATAGCTAACTCGAACTGGATACGGTGCGTGTTGTAAGTTTACAATGAGTACAATCAAGTGATAGAAATGGTACAAGGTCTATCATCTACTTTAGCCGGTCTGGGGGTTTTAAGGTACGAGACTGGCGAGTATTGCTGAGTACCCGTGCCTTCAACAAAGCAAGGGGGTCACGACCTTGCGACGAACTCGTCGACGAAAGAGATAAAGGAAAAGCGGAGCTCTGCAACCTCGCTTTCCTGATGCTCGTCCGCGCTTCATGTTCTCTCCTGCCCTTTTCCCACTGCTCTCGAGCCGCATTCTTGGATTCATCGTCCTCCGCCGCGAGTTGTAACGTCTCTGGCAGCCCATACCGGTCTTTGAGTTGATTATCGACCGCGCGTTTCGCAGCATCGATCTTCTTCTCCGTACGGAAGCGCTTGCGAACGAGGGTCGAGAGTGTATAGGGATCGCTATTGTAACGATCGGACACATCTTGCAAGGATTCGAGTCGAGGTATCTGCACTTTATTAACGTGGTCTTGAGCGGTCGTCGATTTCTCTAACGCCGCGAGCGGATCGGCGGGTCCAGCATTGCCGTCGGTGTCTACAGCAGTCGCGCGCGCGTTCAGAACTCGAAGAGGGGGGCAAAAGGCACCGACGCGTACCGTGTATCGCGAAACCGCCATTCTCTTCAGGATTCCATTCCTCGTCTTTCTGTCTCGCACCCGATACGACGACGTAGCGCGTATTCTGCCAGCGGAGGTGAGACATACTCGCTCGCGAGGATGAGCTTGGGATCACCGTACCTTTGGATCCGTCTGAATCTCGAACCAGCCATCACACAGGTGACATTTGCATCGAAAGGAATAGATGGGCGTGGAGTAGTAAGACCCCACTTTCTTCTTCTCTGCATTGTAGCGCACGCCCATCCCAATGTGGTTGTTGCACGTTCCACTAAATGCATGTGAGCGGGCGGGTAGAGAGAGAGAGGAATGGGGACTTTTGGATAACGCACCACCAGATGTTGAACGGTAGCTCGAAACGGGTTATCAGGGTGCCCTTGTCGAGTTTCCTGGCCCTATCGCCCAAGGCATGTTTGCCTGTCAATGAGGTGAGTGCTGGTCCTTGATTCGACGCGGAACGTCAACCTCTGTATGCATTGAGACTCTTGTGTTTCTCTCCGTCGTAATCCGGTGGGTAGTACTTGTTGAATCCTGATAAGAGATGAGTGAGAGCCTGGGATGGTTCGTCAGACCCGACTTTCCTTGCATGACGGTATGTGTCCAAGGCAGTTAATCACGTGAGTACCCAATTGCCAGGCTCCGGCTCTTGCCGAAAGTGTACATCATACCCTGAACTTTAATCTTTCAGCTCCTCATCAACAAAAAACCTTAGGCGCGTTGGAATGTTACACATTGTTGTTCTTGCAAACGAACTAATCCATCGTTTCTAGTCACCTTCTGACTCATTCACCACATACGCCTCATTCAGAATGAGTTACGTCGCTAAGGACGAAAAAGCTTACGATGCAGCCGGCGCCGTCCCCGCTGCCAAAATCCACAAAATCCGCATCACGTTGACGAGCAGCAACGTCAAGAACTTGGAGAAGTGTGAGAAAACCCTCGTTTCGTTTCCCCTCCATTGAGCTCGTTTCTTATCGTCCCCTCCCAGTCTCGACTGATCTCATCAACCGTGCCAAGGATAAGCAACTTCGCGTCAAGGGACCGGTCCGCCTTCCAACTAAAGTCCTCAAGATCACCACTCGCAAAACAGTAAGTCTTGTTTGCCTCCGGATGCACTCGATCTCTCATTTCCCCCGTCTTTAGCCCTGTGGTGAAGGTTCAAAGACCTGGGACCGTTACGAACTCAAGATCCACAAGCGTCTCATTGACCTCCACTCTTCTAGCGAGATTGTCAAGCAGATCGTGAGGCGAATATTTGCTGTGCACTGATACCACTCTGACAGCAATTCTTCAGACTTCCATTAGCTTGGAACCTGGTGTAGAGGTCGAGGTTACCATCTCTTCTTAAACCCATTGTGCTGTACTGTATGATCCATGTACCTATGACCATGGGTTGACAAGATAGTCCTCGTTGAATATTGAGCTGAGAAAGTGAGTTATTGTATATGGTAGGTCTAATGAGCGTAACAATCACAGTCAAGTCCGTACATAAATTACCGTACAGCGATGTCTCTAAGGTATCATTGGCAGGAGAAATGCAATCCGAGTATACGAAACGTAAAGTGGTGAATGCGATGAGCATACATGCGGCAACACATGAGAGGAATAATCACAGGTAGACAGCATAAGATCCAATGACCGGTCGGTGGTCACTCCGACCCTCTAGGAGACGCATCCCCCGGTCGTCCAGACTGCTGTAACCCAGACAGACAACATCGCCTTTGGCAGGATGAGGCGCGAAGTTGAGTGTTGAAACAGCGGACTCCTGGGTAGCGATACTCTGAAAAGTGTCTCTTCGGAAGGGAAAGAAACGCCAACGATTTGAAGATGGTGGTGTTGGTAAAGGATCCTTGGGAGGAACAGGGGGTGGACACTCTAGGAGACTATCACTTCGAAGCACGGGGACCGACGGGAGCGATGACGAATCCGAACCGGCTTCTGAAGTTTTCTGAGTTGGCGGAGCGTCCGTGGAAGATACGTGTGTGGTGTCATCGGAGGCCTGTGTCGGTGGCCGCACAGAGATGTAGCCGTCGTCTTGTACCTGATCGACGGTGTCTGTTGACCTGCCTCGAGTGGGAATCCGAGGTGGCTTGGGTATGTTCGATGACAGTGGCCGGTTCCCCGTAGTTGTCTTCGTTGCCGGCCGACTGAAGTAGTCTTGCTTGGCAGAGGAGGAAATAACCTCAGAATTCGGCGAGCCTCCCGAGTCGCGCCGAACTCTAACTGAGAACGGCCGCATAGCTTGCGAGATTAAAGTACCGACTCGAGTCCGTTGTCTTGCCATCTCTACTATATCTGGCTCCGCATCACCGACATCAGGTTTGACGGTCGACTTCCATAGAATGCGGTCGCACCTGCAACCATCTCAGGATCAGCCAGTAATTCGATTTCACCAAAAATGATACCAACCAACTAGGAACCCGCTGTTTGTGAGAAGAATCATAGACAGCAATGTCGTCTTCATCACCATGAGAAGGTTCGATGGGCGTGGAAGGAGCAGACTTTGTAGAAAACCCCCGTGACGATGGTCGAGGAATGAAGATATGTTGCTTATCGGGTGGTTCCAACAGTCGGTCTATTTCGGGCGGAAGTTCAATAGGGCTTGCTGGAAGATCATCAACCGAAGGTCCTGAAGACGGAGGGTGTTCAACAATATCGGGAGATTTCGACCTTGTCACGATATCCCGCAGACCACCCTTGTTCCGCAACCACTTGGCCACCGGGGATGCTGGATGCGATTGTGGGACAGCAGTTGGCGACAGGAGTGCCTTCCATTTTGCTTTCGCTTTCTGAGCAGCTACGGCCAAGACCACCCGTCCACCTTCGCCTACAGTCGGATTCGAGGTAAATGGAGTGAAGTAATCTTCGTCTTCGGGCTCCGAGGCAACGCCCTTGGAGTGCAAGGTCCACCCAGATGATGCCAGCGAACGCGATTCGCCCTCGGCATCCTCCCCATTTTCTTCTTCCTCGCCACCCTCTCTCTCAGTCTCGTTACCGTCTATGGGAGAGCGCCTGCTGCGCCGTCGTTTTGTTTTGGAACGGCCCACCACATCGTACTTGAAAGTTGGCGGAAAATCAATAGGCGCTTCTTGGAAACCAGAAAATGCCGAGTTTGTCTCCATTTGCCGTTTCAGTTGATCAAACGCAAATGCCTGTGCATATTCTGCGGGTAATTATACTTAGCCAGCTGATGGATAAACAAGGAATCACAGCGGGACACGCACCATGTCTAGAAATCAGCCAGTCCGCATGCAATCGGGTAATGTCTAATCGGAAATTCAAGTCGCCGCAGAGGAATGTATAGTCGAATCTGTCTGTGATATCTGATAGAGTGTAAGATCACGTCATTCGAGAATCATTGGAAGGTCTGGTCACCTTCTCTTATCATTCTGGGATCATTGGGTTGCAGGAAATCTTCCACTGCAAGCTCAGCCTAGAAACAGGTCAACGAAGTGCAACTAACATGTGGCATATCATGAACAACAGACCTTGATCTTCGCTAAATTTGCAAGCCGGTGTTGAACCTTGCCTTCGTGCGCTGCAAACATAACGTCATGAAATGAATGGCTGCAGAAACACGCTACACACCAGCCAGGTGAGCGTTCAAGAACAAGAAGGTGGAACCATCAATTTTGAGGCTAATACCGACCCCACCTTTGTTGCCGACACGTCCGCCGATTAAGCCAGCGGTGACAGCTGATTTTGAAAATCCTGTAAGAGCCGTGAGCGGGCAACATTCTCAGGTAGACATAAACCTGCCTTCAACTAGGTCACGTAAGTCTCTGTGTATGTAGACCGCAAGGTATAATCCCATCATCCTCTCTTTCACCAGAGGTACATAAGGCCCCATTTCCGACTCTTTAACGGTCACACGACGATGCAGTGAATGACGCTTTGGCGAAGCTGCAATATCTTTGAGTGGATGTTCTCCCTGTACCTGAGGATTCGCTTGCGTTCGATGGCACAACCAGTGTTCAAGCGTAGACGTCCAACCATGTTGATTGAAGTTCACCACAATTTCGTCTGGAAGATCGTCAGAACTTTTCCACCCACGGCTAGCCTCATCTCGCTCCTTATCCTTGCGCTTGAGACTTTGCAAATGGTGGAGGAGTTTCTCGTGGTCCTTGTCATCACTCTTATCTTTGTCTTTCTCCTTATCGGACACTCCAAGTTTGATGCCAGCGCCGAGACCCATGGGTATACCTGCGGAACTGTCCATGAACATGCACGGAGCATAGCCCAAGACTCATACCAGACGAGCTTGGACATTCTTGCCCCGCTCTTCAGAAAGGTCAGTTTGGTTGGGATGAAAAGGAACTAAAACCACCCACACCACAACGAGATGATATGGGTGCACAGGCTCCGTAGACAGTACAGGGAAGGTTGGCACGTCATCCAAGCTGCGCCTGTGGTTCCCGTGTGGGGATACGGCACCCAGCAGCTCTTCCAAGTCGCCCTATGCGCCACTGTAGTTAAATTTGTGACTACAACTTCAGACGTACCTTTGGCAGCGAGTCGTGCATATTCCATGTCAATATCCTGATCTTCAGGAACTTTGGATGCTTCCGCGAAGATTGGAGCTTGGGTGATGGAAAGGCAACGTCATTCTGAGGAAAAGAGGGTAAAGCCGCTGTACCAGGAGACGCGGGGAACAGAGACTGTAATCTCGCGAAGACAGTCTGTTGACCTAGATGGAATGTATAATCCGCGTCAAATCGGTACCAGACGTGACGAATGAGTCGGAAACCACCTTGACGCACTGAACGAGGTTGTTGCAGGATGGTTCGGGGCTGCTGAGGGACGTTTGTGAGCATTGTATGCCCCAAAAATCGGGCCTTATGGCCTGTTCTTAAGGCTCAATGTCGAGGCAGTGGTCCAGAAGGAAAGGAAGAGAACATGAGCGGGGATTGCAGTCAGTCACGTTAATGAACCTGTTCGATGCAGTACTGATTATGTAACCAAGCTCCAACTTAGTGGGTCTCCGTGACTGAGTGACTGAAATACGGTGTAAAAATGGTACAGTCGATCTCAGTGCTTCAGCCGGCAATGGAGTTGCAATCGTATCTGCCATGCCATGGTCATCCCTGCATCAGTCAAATCGTGGTTGACCTTCACCACCCGTACCCGGTGTCCATACTGCACCGTCAGCGTGTCTTCCACCCTTGACCCAACGCGGATGACCCGAGGCGAAATGCTCGCAACAGCTGCTCTTACGCCGTCTAGCAAATCTTTGTAGTGTACAGCCCGCTTATCTGCGCCACGATCTAGCAGTCAGTGTCTATTCACTTACTCTCTTCTTCGAGGCAATGCGCCAATTTGTCGAGCAGAGGAACACACCGAACCGGTTTTACCCTCTGCAGCTGCTAAGAACTGAGTCCTTTTTGGACCCAACTAGTCACCGAAGAAGAAGCTTACCGATGTTGATCGAGTGCATATCAAGAAATGGTTGTTCAACCAGCCAATTGATAAGGCATAGGTCCAGAGTATGGAAGGTTTCGGATCAATGTCATATTAATACTTAACCAGGTGTTAGTGGACCCTGGAGGAAAGTGGAGCTAGGGAATGATATAGTGATTGGCACCACAAGGCCCCGCTCCCTTTCTGAGGAAAGGGTACAAAAAGAAATATTTGGCTTGAAATCGAGAATATGTGGCTTCAAAACAGAAACAGGGGTTTGCGAGTCAGTGTCAGGTTGTACCCAGCATGATGAGGCAGACGAAGCTTGGGCAACGTTGATCAGTAGGCGAAAAGAGCGTGGCACCCCCATCACGGAGAGTCGTGTTCTTAAGTATCAGTGTTACTGCACAGTTTCTCTGGCAGTAGGCAGAACAATGAAGAACGCACGTCAGCTGGCTGGCCAAGATAAATTACAGAGTGTCCAGAAGCGACGCCCCACAAACAACCTCCTCCTCCACACTGGAGACACACCTTCATCCCCTATCCCAAAAGTAGCCCGACATTATCCTGCTACCTTCTCGAATCCTTTTTGAAGTATTCGCTGTTTATCGCAGTTGTCTGTGCCATATCAAATATAGTCTCTCCCACACCGAGAAAACGCTCGGCCAGGGAGCGGAAGGTTGGGTCTGAAATCCTGTTCGTCTCGACGCTAGAGTCCACTGCGTCAACTCCAGAAAATGAAAAGAGGGAAAATGAAACACACGTGAACCCACTTGAACGTCGAATGCCAGCAATGACCGTTGACACTAAGATGGCGTCTGCAGCATAGTGGACAAACCGACCAAGAACCATGTTGTGATGGAGAACTTGTGATCAACGAGGATGTTTGAGACTGGTCCAGACGGATACTGGACACTGAAACAGTGTTTGTTAGAGAGTACGAGAAATACTGCTGAGAAGGCTACCGAGCGAGTCCAAGTCGTGTGTGTCGCCGGCTGAACGAGACTAGAAAGGAAAGCCTCCTGTCTCCTAAAAGGGTTACCCACCAGTCCGAACTCAACCCGTTGTGCATATGCACACAGAGGCGGTACTGCGGGGCCAGCAGGTGGTGCTGGTCCCATCCACTCCAGATCATGTCGAGGTATATGACCTTTATATTGTCATGCTCGCCACACTCAGTCTTGCATTAGAGGTATTATCGTTGGATGATTGATCCAAGGCTGCTCAAGGATACAGGTACTGACCCCCTCACCCTGGAAGAAGTTTATGAGATGGAAAGTACGTCAATCGCGACACCGAATAACGTGAACGACAAGCTAAGCTTATGCAGAACACTGGCGAGAAGATCATGACAGTAAGCGGCGCCAGGCTCAGTTCAGGCAGATATTCATATCATGTGGTAGAGCTAACGTTTATCATCCTCGCGAATGGAGAGGGTGACATTGCATCCTTTCCAATGGTCGGTGACGTGAACGTTTTTCTCAAAGGCGATCCCAGTGACGAAGACTTTGAAGCAGAGGTCGGTGTGATGATCGCAGGTATGCGATCGTAGAATCTTCAAGATCACGCATATAAATCGCTTCCCTCCAGAGGAAAGTTATCGGGGCAGGGGCCTCGCACTCGAGGCACTGAGGCTTATGCTGTCATACGTAACAGGGTCACCTGCGTCCTTTGCGAGCCCACCACTATCGATGGTGCTTAGCCCCCCTTTCCCCTTTCCGATACGATCAGAAAGCCTGGTAGTGCGGATAGGCCAGGAAAATGGACCCAGCATCAGTTTGTTTGAACGGCTTGGTTTCGTTGAAACCAAGGGGGCCAATGCGTTCGGTGAGAAAGAGATGCGGTTCTGGAAGGATGCATGTGGGACCATTCTCACACCCTGCTAAGCTCCACGGCGTATCTACATTTAGATTCTATTGTCCCGAGTCATGTCATGTCTGCGGATCCGGAGATCTCCCCCCACGTATAAAAGCGGGTTCAGAAAATTCTCAAGGGTTCGTGCGGCTTGATTACTTACCGCCATATCAACAGTACTTTGGGTTGGCTCGTACCAGTTGTCCAAGAAATCAACAAAGTGAAATAGCGAATACGATCATTTCAAGAGTCCATTTCTCAAACATTTTCCATCCAAAGCAACTAGAACCTCATCCAAATCCCACCTGGCTGTTGGCAATTGCAAGCCCCGTAGTAGCTTGAACGGAGTAAGAACGGCCTCCGAGATTGGTCCGCGCACGGCTATTTGCGTGTGCTTGGTTCTCGCTTACTCATACAACGCGGCTTAAATAGAAGTCACGCGCACGCGTTCACTCAACGCGTTTCCACCATGTCGCAGTACGTGCTATCCATCTTCAATGTCAATACTGTACTCTCGTTTATCTCAATTCGTTCAGAGAGAAGAATGTATACGGACATGTACCCAACGTCCGTTTTGGCGCCGAGTTCAAAAACAGGTATGCGTTCACCTCTCACTACCTGGTTTCTGATTCACTGTCCATCCTCCAGGAGCGAGCTAATGAAATCTGGCTTGCATGCGCCGAGTCAGGCAGGAATTCATGGAGACTCCAAGGAAGGGGCATTTTCGATTTGTCTTTCTGGAGGATACGAGGACAACAAAGATATGGGAGATAGGATGTACGTCACTTCGCCACCGTCTGGAGACACGCGTCCTCATTGCTGCTCGTAGCACTTACGTCGGCTCAGGTATGCTCTATGCTATGAATGAACACGTCTTTTAAATGACAGTGTATCAGGGGGACAGGATGCGAGCGGGGTATGTCTGTTCTTTGTAGACAAGCTTCTTGCCACTAACGTCCTCCCAGCAGCAAATTGCAAATCAGTCGTTCGATGATCCTCGAAATCAATCTCTAGTCGTGGGTTCCCCAACACATTGTATATCGTTGTGCCTCACATCCCTTCAGAAATCCTCCGAGACTGGGCGGCCGGTACGAGTGATACGAGGCAAAAGTAAATCCAGTCATTACGCGCCGTCCACAGGGTGAGGCAGACACCGATGTTGATGGTTGTGCGAGGACTCACATTAGTTGGCAGGTACAGATATGACGGGCTCTACATCGTAGATACAGTGGGTGCCATTATTGCCTCAGGGTACCACTTTCTTATTATTGTCCAGGCCACGATGAAGAACGGGAAGAAAGGTTTCAAAATGTGTTTCTTCGAACTTAGGGTAAGGTCACAGTCTTCCAAATTAAGCTCGCTAAATTTTTGACCATTAGAGGATGGATGAGGGCGATGGTCCTATTCCCACCCATCGCCTCCTCACTATAAAGAAAATGACCAACATGCTCAGACGTTCAAAAAACAATTGAACTGTGCCTTCTTGATCTGTTTGCTCCACCTTTCATTGATCTCAAAGTTTTCTGTTCTGTATCATGCTATCGATATACCGTATCATCTCGTGTACCTCACCTTTCCCTGCCCATTAAAGTATGCCTAATGGCTGGATCCAAGTTATATGGATCAGGGTATATATCAACCAGTGTTCCGATGTAAACTGATATGAGATGATCTTGGGAATGGGAACATACACGTGAAATTGAGTGATCTCCGAAACCCAAGTGTGATGCATTTGAAGAAGTTAGTGGTTGAGATGATTGGTGGGGTAAGGCAAAACCTCGAGTGAGAAAGGACCAAAACAAATAATATATGAGAAGTCAGAAAACCGCAGCAGACATCATCGCGAAACTAAACGACCGTAGTTGTGAAAGACTGAACTGATGGAGCGTCCTGTAAGTAGTCAGTGATGCTCACCAGATGTACCATAGAAATCGACGAGGGAACTCACCACCAACGGTATGCACACGGACAGACAAATTTGTGCGTATCTGGATCATCTACAAGGTTAGAAAATCGGTAGAGTACGCGCTCAGTACTCGTCCGGAATTTCCCCGTGTTCGTCAGGAATACTGACGATACTCTGCGGACGCGGTTTCGAACCTTCAAGGAGGTTGACGATGTCTTCAATGTCATTTCCGGGAGCAGTAAGTTCAACTTTAAGACTGTCCCCATTGCTCACTACTTCACCAGCATGTGACTCAGCGGGTTCGGGGACGGAGTCTTCATGAACTTCCAAACGGACTTGTCCATGTTCACATGCAGCCTCCTCTGGGAGATTCTGGGCAACATGTTCATGACTGTGAGCCTCTTCTTCTTCAGGGTGTTCACCTCCCTGCTGCACAGGATGAACCCCAGGATCAGAGGGCACATCCTCGTCTGCTGCAGGATCGTGCGTTGCATCACCGACGACTTCTGAGTGGCCATGCGTATCTTCTGCTAAACCAACGTCCGAAAAAGCGGCTGTCCCTGACTCATGCCCATTCTCTACATGATCAGCGACAAGGTGATCCGAGTCACAGGAGGGCTCAGAAGAAACCGAAGCAGGACCAGGCGTGATTCCCTCCTTCGTATTGGCCGCCTTCGGTTTCATGGGTGTACGTCCAACCTTGAGCTTTGACGGCCCTCGAGGGGTCGAACCATGAGCGCCAGCTGAAGTTGATCTTGCAACTCTTGCAGGGATTGGAGCAGGGGGAACTGGCACGCGCGCTTTGGACAACGATGCAGCCGTAGGCTTGCTAAGCCTCTCTGCCGCATCACTACTCAGGGTCACTTTCCTAACGGGGGGCGGGGGTGGCGGAGGGGCATTACGAGAACGCGCAAGTGATGCAGCAGTAGGAGCGAACAGACCGGAAGATGGCGTCTTTGGTCTTGCAACAGCCAAGTTTTGTGCGGCTGATGACTTGGGACGCGAGGGTGTCGATGGTGCAGTTCTGGGAACCGGGCGTGCTTGGCGTGTCGTGGAAGGATTCGATGCAACGGAGTGGCCAGTATGTTGGGGCCTGAGAGGTTGCGAAACAGATGACTGGAGAGACGTCTTCGGAGGGGGTGAGTTGACTGAAGACTTAGCAGAGGAGCTCTTGGCAGCGGGGGAGCGAGATTTTGCGGGAGACGCTACTGCCCGCCGCGTTCCCGCTGTAGGTGTCGACTTCCTGGTGGCGACAGGTTTGCCTTTGGATGGAGGGGACTTTACTGGCTCCGGTGATGCAGGAGTCGGAGTGGTGGGAATGTCCGCTGGGGGAGCGGGGTCGGGGATGGGCTGAGGGCTCACTACGGGAGACTTGGACATGCTAGGAGAAGGTGAACTGGAGAGTGTGGGTGCGACTGGTTTAATATCGGCAGATGCCACGGGTTTGGGTGGCCATTCCCTCTTCTCCTTGACATCTTCTTTCGCAGCATCGCCGGCTATTTGTGACGAGACGCTGGAGCTGCGTGGAACCACGGGGACAGCGGGAGAAACTTGTCGTTTTCCCTGCTGCTCAAAGCGGCCAATGAGATTGGCAACACTCTGGCGTGGTCTCTCGTCGGGCAGAGGCCTGTGAGAGGAGCAGTATGGAGCGTTGTCAGCGCGCGATCGGACAAGGAGAGAGGAACGAGGGACGACGACTGACATCTCGCACTCTCCTGGAGTTCAAGGGGGGAAAAGAAAAGAAGGAAATACGAACTTGTGTATCTGCGAAAGTAAGTAAGAAATGTGGTCAGGGTGATGGTCGCGGTTGCCGTTCAAGCCTGACAATCCAACCGAGTCTGGCACCGCGTCCCCCTTTTGGAAGCAGCGTCGATGAGACAAAACATGACCGGCATTGTAAACCCGACCCTGGCAGTGTCTGACTGACAATTCAATAATCCAAAGTGCCTGTATCGTACATCAAGTTCACTCGGGAAGCCAGTTCGACAACGTTTCCTTCAGCGCAGCTCTCGATGTCTCAGTGTGCCAAAAATGACCTGCACCCGTCACCGTCACCACCCTCAACTGCGCTCTGATATCCTCCGTCGTCTTGAGTGACTCGGTCCAGGTGTCATACTGGGAATGGCTCGTAAAGTCATCCCGGTCTCCGTGAACGATGAGCAACCGAGCGCGGACATCACGCAGCAGGGACGTCAGTGCTGAAGTGTACGTTTTCGAATGGAACATGGTCAATAGTCCCCTCGGTCCGAGAGGATACGAAAGCAGCACATAAGAGGTCTTGATGTGCGAGGGTAACACGGGGTGCAGCGTCACTATCAGCGAACCATGAGAATACCCCTATGGTTTCAGTTCGACGCGAGTTGCATACAGAGTTTTTCAAGGACGGCGCACAATAAAGGTCACAGAGTTGACCTGCGGATGTCCCTCCAAAAATTGCTGAACCAACGCTTCCAAATCGCTACCTTCCGTCTTTCCGGTAAAAGAGGGCCAGCCAGTCGACTTTCCGACGCCCCGAGAGTTGTAGTACACCACATAGAAATCATGGTCTTGCAAAGACTTGACAATGGTCTGAACAGTCCTGCACCAGTCGAGTTCTTCATCAAAAGGGCAGCAATCCAACAGAAGCACGTTGTGCTCACGGGTCGTACATACATCCACCGAGTCGTGACCATGGATGGAGGCAGAATGCAACTCGAGTGCACTGGTCTTCCTGCTCGGGCCGTGAGGTTGCGACTTCGAGTGCAACACCTGTCTTCAGCGTTGTAATGTCATGGAATATGGCCATCACTGGCACAAGAGAACAGAGCCAAAGCAGATCACTTTCCACAGGCTCATGCACTGGTAGCCCTGGTTAGCTACAACCAAGGATTGGGTGTGTCAGTATTGACTTCCTTTTCAAGGCAGACCCGACAGTACTGCTGAAACTTCAGTGACTCTAGCATAGTGAGTATTGAATTTATTGCACACCTTACCTACTTGGAGCAGCTTACTCGCGAACATATCACTTTCAGATTCAAGCGTCAGAGGAAGACAGTCCAATCGGTCTTCCTGATTACTCCCAACTGAAGCTGTGTTCTTGCCACCTTCAGTAGGCTCGACACTAACTGTTCTGCATGCATGGTGTCTAACCAATAATTTAGAGCTTCGGGTGCGCCAAAACAGTGCGAATCCTTTCGACAGTCACAGTAAATGGCAGAGACTCTCTTGTCCCTTTTACTCGTCAACTCGTCCGCAAAAGGACCCAGTCTAGTCTTCAGATGGCCGCCAATGCCCGAGTCGTCATCTAGGCTCATACGTCCATTACCCCATATCTGTGGCTCAGAGCTCGACAACCCGTGGAGGGCAGCTCAACATAATGCCATCTCCACTGGCACTGCGGACGGATTCGAACAAAGCAGTCACTCCCACCACGACCTTCCACAGGACGCGGACAACTATGTATGGCGGATGCCGTCTGGAGTACGTGATCGAACAAGGTCTTTTTCGAGAAACACACAGCTCCCTTCATCCGGCCGCAATTCTCCCTCCAAAGGGGATCCATTTGATGACGAATATGAAGAGGGCACAGTGGTCGACGAGTACCACAGCATCTTCGATTATCCAACACAGTTTTTGTCCAAAATGCTGTGTCCGCAGCGAGCCCTTTGCCATCAGAAATTCGAGCTCATCATCGATGACTTAGCATTTATCGGTCACCCAGTCTCAGCAGAGGACGATGGGACTTGGCGCTTTAAATTGGAGAAGAGCAAGTCCAATTCCAGGGGAAGAGGTTCACGAAATCGTGATGCGGATGACAACAAATCCGAGAGGTCCGCCAATGGGGAACTACGCCCTACGCCTCAGAACCATAATTCATGGCTGCACATGTTCCATTTCGTTCTGGTGCTAGATTTGCCTGATCCTTCGTCATCAGCAAATGGCAGTATTGCCAAGTACTTCCATGTGATCTATAAGCAGATTGCATTCACGGTCACGGCAGTACTATTCCAAGAACAGGTACTTTCTAACTTCGTGGAGGCAGAGTGTGACATCCTAGGCGCTTTGGAGGCGGAATACATCGCCAAAGGTATCAAACTTCTGAGATCTCAGTCAGAGTAAGCTGACAGCGTTAGGCGAGGCTTTCTCGAAATACGTTTCGCATGCCCTTCAAGTTTCTTCTATTGCAGCGGCCATGAAGACGCTCTTCGAATCTATCAAATCATCCACAGTGGCATGCATCACACTCAATAACCTTCCCTTGGAATTGCAACTCCCTCCTTATTTAGACCACCTTCTACATAACGAGGAAGAGTATGAACTCGACTTTGTAGACCACCAGGAAGACGAAGATGAAGCAAAGGTGTGGGGTCGCGAGCTTAGTGTTGGATGGCGCTTGCCTGCACTAGCTCCATGGAAGAGCCTGCTTCTTCTCGATGCCGACGATGCTCTCGATCCATACACAAATCTCAGAGGTCCACACGTGAGACCTGAGGAGAGGGATCCTGCAGACCGTCTAATCAAATTTCTGGAAACAGCCTCCGTCACTCTTTCGTATGTTCGCCTTCTCTGATTTAAATTACATGTGTCGACATCTGCATTTTACAGGCTTGCAGACATGGCGAGTCTGTTGGACTGGGACCTAGAATCTGAAGTATTTCCAGCAGTCCGTTGGCTTGTCCATCACAGAAGAGCAAAGCTTGTAGACGTCGTCCACAACGGTTTAAAGACCATCTTTACCCTCCCTCCCAAATTTGATACTGCGTACGTGGAAACCTTCTCTTAAAAAAACGAGACTTCCACCTCAATCTACTATATCCAGATTGTCTCAATTATCCACCGAATTTAAAGAAATGTTTCCTGAGCATATCATTCCGCCGCTTCCGTCTCTCCTCGCAACCATCTCGGTGGCCAGTTCCAAACAAACCGATAACCATTTCTTCGCCGCTGTCGTCCGTTCCAAAGAACACATTCCTCTATATCACGACGTTGTACTCTGGATGCTGAAGCACGACCTCTTATATACTGTCCATCTCCACGTACGGATTGTCGCGACGTCGGAGCTCAAAGTTCGTGTCCGTGAGGCTCATGTACGGAAACTAGAGCGATCGGGTGGCCGACATGTTCGCGGACGCAGACCAAGCAAAATTCTTGAACCCGAATCACCAATGGACAAGAGACCCGGGAATCCTGGCGTTGCGTGGTTGTCATTGTCCCCGAAGAGTGCACGACGCTACTCTAGGCGTATACCTTCCGTGGAGTCAGAGTTGGGCAGTGAGGCCGCCGAATCATATGCGGATAAGGAAAAGGACGATGAAGATGTCACCGAGGAATCCGACGAGGACAATGTTGGATGGGGAACTGCCGAGGACACTATTTCTCCATCTATGATAAGTGATCCGGGGACCGCATCTCCGTTAGAACGGAGGTGGCTTGCCGCAATGTCAGAGGGAAAGGATGAACATATTGCAAGGCGGTTCGAGTTGTAAGCATTCATCTCGAACAGTCGGACGATAATCTTCCTGACTAGTCTCGCAGAATCAACCAATACTTTGATGGAAAGCGGACTGATGATGAGATTCTCTACCGGGCGGAGATATCAAGGAAGCAACTTCGCGAAGTGTTGCATCATTACGAGGAATACGTGCGGCTTCCCTCACTGTTTAACATCTACTTGGCCTAACTCTTGCACAGTTGCAGACATTCCTACATCCAGCATGATCTTTAAATTACACGATTGTCATTGCGCGGTTTCTAGTTCACGATTTACTATGCATAATCCCTATGTACCCATCCGAAAAAGCGTTCCGCTCTACTGCAGTCGAAGAAGCCGTTCCCTCCATTCTTTACCCACCCTTCCTTCAGTGGAACATCTGGAAAGTACTTCTGCTTTAGTTCCAACCAGTCTTCGTCAGCTGCGACCTGAGGTGCAACAATGAAGAACTTCTCATGCCCCTTCCACTCGTCATTCCCCACTGCCACAGCCCTCACAAACGCCTCTGCCCCCGAGTCTTCTTGAGCATAACACCAGAGGTCGCCCTTTGGACGCTCGTGGTTCTTCTGGTAGGCTCGAGTCCTCGTTGGGACTGACCAGTGGAGTCGGAGGCTAGCTACTCGCATACTCGGGTACCTTCGAACAATCGTATCGGCTTGCATCTCGGCGATTCTGCAAGGTGTACATATTCTTCAATGAGATCAACCACTTTCGAAACATGGCAATAGGGGTTTTTCACAATTTCGAAAGCCCATACGGTTCGTCCGGGAGCGTTGGATGAAGCTCGTCTATCGGGAAGTAATCGAACTGGGGTTGAACGCTGAAGACACCGCGAATGACATTCACAGATGACGCTTGCGCCACACGCTCTATCCCGAGCTGTGAACACGATCCAGCTGGACATACTCGGGCACGGGGTACAAGGCGACTTACTTCTGCAGCGGCGCGCAACACGTTCCAGCTGATCACCACGTTGCTGCGCACGGATAGATGTTGATCTCAGAGCAGAACGTCGGTGACGCTGGAGATAATCCTCACCAGTTGTGTGTGTTGACTTTATAGTCTATCGGTTGAGGGACGCCAGCGAGCTGCACGATGGCGTCGCATCCTTCGAATGCCTTGAGAGCCTCTTCAAAGTTGGTCAGGTCTGCGAGGACGAGGGTGAAGTGCGGATCGTAGCGGAACTCGGTGTCTTCTTTGGCGGTTTTGTCGACTCCGACGACGATATGGCCTGTTCGGAGGGCCCTCAGAACAACGCGTTGGCCAACGAGGCCGTTACATCCAGTCACTGCAATCTTCATCACGTAGCTGGGGGAAGATCAAGAGGATCCCATCTCATGGCATGGCATGGCCTTTAAAAAGATGGATACTTTAGGGTCCGTTTTCGCTCGTCTGCGTCCGTTTCGTTTCAATTCCCACCGTTTGCAACGGACCGTCGAGCGCCCATTTTGTTTCGAAACAGTTGTCACACTCTTGTTTCACTTTGAATAGTCTACCTTTTGTGCTACATCTACTCCCACTGTCGTTACAGTAATGGTCTGCAAATCTCAGCCTACTACTCAAGCTCCCACGGCCTCTAGTGACAACACGAGACAAAGATAGTACGCCGAACGAGAAGGTTCCTCGTAATGCCAAGTGGAGCTCCACAGACGACGGAAACGATTCTCAATGTCTTGAAAGGCTTCATAGTAAATGGTAATTCTGCCGACATTGATCACTATCTAAATGCGTTGATCTACGCGTGGCTATATGTGTGACTACTGTGACATCATGGAATGGCAGATGGGACACCTTTCGTTTTCGCTCACTCGCTCGTCCGTTTGCAAACGGTGGGAGTTCGAAACGAAATGAAACGAACGTTTGGCCTATACTTCGTGGCGGTCACGGGAGAGTTGTCGGAAGAACTGTGTCAATCGGGCCTCCCGGCAATAACCTCTAGGGAAAAAATACAAGTACCGCTCCACCACCTGACTCTGAATTCGAGGTTGCCGTCTTCTTTGGCGGCCACGTTAAACTCGACTTACCACTGAGAGCATGACTGGGGGGCAGAGGATTAGTGTGTGCGGCCCGCTTCACTGTCCCCTATCTCGGTGGCAAACTAGCAAGCAGAAATATCAGGAATACCTCGGCGACCGCCCAACTTAATGTTCACTAGTGTCACTCCTAAGTGCGTGATTGATCAATCGTGTAAGCGATCACAGTCACAGACCATCGTATTTTTGAGCCCACAACGGGGACGAGAGAATACAGAACCGTAACGAAGACACAGTCTGAGTACATGATACAGGTACCATTCGTTCTGGATGACTTCTCTCTCACTACATACTATTAATACAGTTACAACTTGGCGCCAGAGACGGCATCGTTGTATCGCTTTTCACCCTCCTCCCAATCAATGACGTTCCAGATCTTATCGAGGTACTAAGAACATAGGCGGAGCAAGTCAGTCTGGTGTCTCACAGACGCATATTCACTCACCATAGCCCTGGCATTGAAGTATTGCAAGTAGTACGCATGCTCCCAGACATCAATGCCGATGATGGGTACATGAGTGAGAAGAGGGTCCTGATTGGCGGTAGTGACGACCTCGAGGACCTTCGTCTTGGGATTCCAGCCCTACCAGGATGTGAGAATAAAGTGACCACATCATTGCGAGGACCATACAAGCCAGCCCCACCCAGAGCCTTGAATGACTACGGTGGTAGAATTGAACTCCCTGATCAAGCCCTCGACGGAGCCAAAGTCATGCATGATGGCATCTTTCAAGGGGCCGTCCTTGAGAACACCGCCGTTGCCCTTGGCATGCTCGCCGTCTGGGGCAGGTGCTAGGTTCTTCCAGAAGAGGGAGTGGTTGATGTGACCACCACCGTTGAAACGAAGTGCAGACTGAAGGGCGATGCGTTCTTTAGGGGTAGTGGCCCTGGCGTAGTTGTTCTCGGCAGTGTTGAGGGCATCGATGTATGCTTTGTGGTGCTTGTCGTGGTGTAGCCTCATGATCTCTGCGATGATGTATGGCTCGAGCGCATTGTTGCTGTAAGGGAGGTCGGGGAGGGTGTGTGTGCCAGACATGATGTTGGTTGTGGTGGAAAATGCAGTCGTGATGAGTCACTCTGACTTGAACGTATCGTGCACAGCATGACATGTCGAGGTGGATTCAACTCCCCTTTTCATCGTATCCCGTATATATAACTGGTCAGGGGCCCAGCTAGACGGATAGCCCAGCGCATATCCCATACACTTTCCTCTTAGATCAGGCGATGGTCGCCAATAAGCAGGGGGCGGTCTTTCTTTCACAGGTTTTCGACGTTTCTTGCCTGGCATTTCTCTGTGGTCGGGGACGGATATCACGGGCAGGACAACGAAAGACAGCCGGGGTTCGTGTGGTGACGCTGCGGGACTGTCACTAGCGTGCAGATTTCGAGTTTTGACTCGCCAGACGGTCTTCTTTGCGCGATCCTCTTCAGTGACTAGCAAATGAGGGAGAGGTCGAGCCAGAGGCGTTTGGGCGAGTGGCACCTTGGTTTCAACAGTGACAGGCTACGGAAAAAGGACGTCTCAGCCTTGACAACGGACACAACCATTATGTCAATAAGTACAACCTTGGGATCGACCTGCCATGTCGACACAGTCGCTTCTCCTAGTATGTCTAGATCCACTGCGACAGACAGCGCGCGTATTCTGCGTGCCTCAGCTTGTGTTTCGTCATCCTCGCACTCAGGCCCTTTTGATCTGGTGGGGTAATGAATCCATCTTGGGACACTCAGGGATAGCAGATACATACACAAGTGAAGACGGTGGCGTAGGGTCGAGAGAGATGTATTGCGGACGATCCATGCTAGACACGAGGTGGAATGCTATTGGATGTTTGAGAACCAACGTTCCTCGGTGCAAAAGGTCCCTACCGAGCTGAGCATCCTCGTCTTTGCGACCTTCTGCCGTCTTCCGACGCTTTTTATCAGTTCCTGATGGGCTGGATGTCTCTGCAAGGGCATCCGCCCAGGTGTCTCGAAGCAAGTTGTCCAGGTCACGTTTGAGGGAGTGATTATTCTCGTCATGGACAACGGAAGTAAACCCCGCCCGTTCAGCAATCTCTGAGCGTGTGGTTATTTCCACGTCCTGCGATAGCGAATGTGGATTGGCGAACTTGGGTAACATCCCGAGTTGAACAACTTAATGTGGTACCACGTTATGAGGTGAATCAGTAGAAGTTGTTGTGATTTGTTATCCAAGAATATAGATCCTACCCTCGAAACAAAATGAGCGACGAGGACCACTTGCACGGCTTCTCTACCGATGACGACGACTCTTCTGATGAGGAGGTTGTCGTGGAGGATGGGATTGATGTTGGAAAACTGCCTACGGTGGCCAAGGACGATGCAACGGTGCAGAAAAAGCTAGAACGGGCCCAACGGCAACAAGTGCGTATATCCGTCAACCTTACCCGTCGTATACGCTCATCACACCACAGAAACACGACAAAGGCGTCATCTCGATCAGTCGTCTACCGCACGGCTTTTACGAGGATCAACTCCGAGCTTATTTCTCGCAATTCGGCGAGGTATTGCGTCTACGTGTGTCCCGAAATAAAAAGGTCGGTATTTCGTGCTGCTGTTTTTTTTTTGCTCAACGCCGACGATACATTTTCTTAGACCGGAAAGTCGAAACATTATGCATTCCTAGAGTTTGACTCGTCCTCCGTCGCGCAGATCGTTGCGGAGACGATGGACAACTACTTGCTCATGGGACATATACTAAAATGCAAGGTGATACCCAAGGATGAGGTTCATCCAGAGTTGTGGGTGGGTGCAAATCGAAAGTGGAGACCGGTCCCCCGAGATCGTATAGCCCGGGTGCAGCACAACAAGGTGAACAAGAGTATATTTGCAACATATCCAGCTGACATCTTTTCTGACACCAAGTCTCGAACGGAGGAGAGCATCCAGAGGGCAGAGAAACGGCTGATGAAACGTCAGGAAGAACGAAAACGCAAGTTGGCAGAGGTTGGCATAAAGTATGACTTTGATGCCATCGCATACGTGAGTGCATTTCTGCCTTGCTTTGCCTCCTACGACAGCTGATCGATGATCGCCAGAAAAAGAAACCAAAGTCTTCGTAGGCACAACGGTATCAATACCAATGTACTTACGAGTCTGAGCACACTGTTCCGACTTCCCATATTCCAATACTAGGCGTCTCGGGCAAAGAAATTTTCAATATGTCTGCCAGATGGCTTCACCATTTTTTGTCACCGTGGCCGCGTATCTGGCCGAACGACAAGTTTACAGAGTACTGATCAATTTCTTATCATATGTGCAGAACACACTAACTCCGGGTCTGTCAGGTATAATCGTAAGCTGAGAACTAGGTAGAACCCGGTGAAAATGGCATTGCATATTATATATAACAAGAGTAATTACACGATGCTCGTGCACAATTACTTATGAGGATCAGTGAGTCCGATGGTAGGGCTTTCCACTGTCTACGCAGTGACAGCGCCGGAGATATATGATTCCTGGTCCTCGTTGGAGAGATCCTCAAGCGTCTTTTGCTTGGTCTCCGGAATAAGTAACGTGGAGAAGATTCCTGTCAGCATAAAGAAGGCAAAGATTTCCATGCTATACGGAGACAACCGCTTAGATGGGTATCGGAACTAGACACAGATGATACTTACATGTGTTTGATGAACTTGTTCGTGCCGCCAATGTTGACCAACTGGCCGAAACCTAGTTGCGCAACCACAGCACCGAGCTTGCCACTTGCTGCGGAAATACCGTGTGCGGTCGAACGGTAGCGGGTGGGGTATGCCTCTCCGGGAACAATGAAGGTCGTTGTGTTAGGACCAAAGTTCTGGAAGAAGTTGGTAAGGCAGTAGAGGAAAACGAAAGCATTCGTGCCAGCTTTCGTGGCAGTAAGCTTATCGTAAGCGAAGCCTTTGGGAGGAATGAGCCTCATCGTTGGAAACTAGAACAACGACATACCCATGACGACGAAGAGAATGGTAAGAATACAGAAACCCATGAATTGGATGGGCTTGCGACCCCAAGTATCGATGACCAGGAAGGAAGCCCAATATCCGGGAATAAGGCCGGCAACGGAGAGAATAAGGTTTCCGACGCAAACGTTGTGGAGAGTCTGGTAGACATTGAGAGGAGTACCTTTGGCGGCAGAACCGCTACCGAATTTAATGGCAGTCAGGATGACAGAGCTGTTGAGACCGAGGCCATAGAAAGCGATCTAGAGACATGTTAGAACGGATAGACAACAGGTGTGTTCGACTGACATCGAGTGCGAACCAAGAGTAGGCCGTGCCGAGGAGAACCTTGCCATTTTTCCACTTGGAGAAGTGAGCAATAAAGTCAGCACGGCTTGCGCGAGGTGCCTTGACGCGCTGAGAAACAACCGCATCGTCATCCTCAACGTACTTGCCGGTGGTGATGACGTTCTCGATGTCTTGTGCGGCCTGATCAACGTTGCGCTCGATATCCATAGTGAAACGAGGGGTCTCGGGAATAGTGAGACGGAAGTAAAGGGCGATGACACCAGGAACGCATCCAAGACCAATGAGGAGACGCCAAGTGTAGTCAACGGGGACAGCACAAGGGTAGGGAGCCTCAAGAATGGCATCCTTGTATGCAGAAACAACGACGAGACCGACGATAGAGGAAACTGGTGAATGATTCATTAGATCGATTTTGTATTTAAATATCAAACGTACCGAATTGACCCCATCCTTGGAAGGCGAATACGGCTGTCATAAGACGACCACGAGTGCGGGTGGCGGCGAACTCGGATGAGATGATGGCACTTAACGGGTAATCACCGCCAATTCCGAAGCCCATCTGATAAAGTAGTGGTAAGGAAGTGTGGATGGATTGAACGTAGTGGAAGAACTGACAATGAACCGCCAGACGATGAGGACACCAATGATGCCAACAGCGGGTGCCTGGCCAGAAAGAGCCTGACCGAAGGTAGCGATGATCATGATCATGAGCTCAATGCCATCTGGATGGTTGGAGTTTAGAATACTGATGGAGGGACGATCGAGGCTGGTTTACTTACACATGCGCTTACGACCAACAACATCCGCAAGCCAACCAAAGATGAGCTGACCGAACAAGTTTCCGACGGGGGTGGCAGCCTTGATACCGGTGGACTGCCAAACGGAGAGGGCAGCTAGACGGGTCGGATAAGGGCAAGGCAGGAGGCAGGAGGACCGACATACCGTTTTTACCATAGACATAGTTGAGCATGGTGGCAGCAATGCTGATAGCGAAGATGTCATAGCTAGGGGACGGTCATGTGATAATGAGTCTTGGTGATGAGAAAGTGCAACTTACGCATCGGTGAAGAAGCCGACCCCTGCAACCAAACAGACTTTCACGTGGAACCAACTATGGGGGAAAGAGAAGGGTAAGATGGAACGAAGAAAGAAGGGGAAAGAGCATACGAGAAGGGGGCATTGTCAATTTCCGCGAGAGCAGCGCGACGACGCTCGTTGAGAATGGTGATGTTGGTCTGTGCCCGGGGCTTCTCGGGGTAAGAGCCGTTGTCGGAGAGCTGCTCGACTGCGTTGGCCATTGTGGAGTGCCTTTGACCGGATAGCAGGGAAAGACGCGAGCGATGCAGTTCATATCAGCCGGAGTAGAGTTTATAACCGGGCACTGTGATGAGAACGTTGATCGCATATGCCCAATCTATCCGAGGCAACTCGCCTCGTACCTTGCACGTTCGTATGTCCCTTGGCACCAGCTCATGACTAATCCAACCATTGACATGAGTCTCAGGTCCGCGTGGTCCATTCTGCCATCCCTCCGTTCCCATACAGCTTCAGCACAATCTCTGTGTGGGATCAATCACTCCCGAGATCTTCTTTCCAGCTTGGCGCGGCGGCCAGTCGAGACTGATGAAATTAGAAGCAGGAACACATCGCACGACGAGGGAAATTAAGAATACAGGCCCCTGTTTCCATGTCGCCGTTTCAAATCAGTATTTGACTTTTGAAAGAAACTACATACTACTCTTCGGCCACGAGGGGCGATGCCCTCCCCGTCTCGAGTTAAGCTGCGAAGTTCCCTGTCCCATCCGATCATTATTGTTGAGACACCCGTGTCGGAGCCAAGCACTTGCCTGATTTGTACCTCAAGGCCTCACTCCTCGCGGACTTGCCGCTCTCTCTCCTAGCACAGACCCACTGGCTCCCAATGGCGACCAGAGCTTCTCAGCGCTTGCGGGCTCTAGCATTGTACAAAGAGCTCCATCGTCTCGGACGCGACTATGAGCCTTCGTCAGTCAGATGCTGTCCGTCGTCATGGCATGCTGATACATATTCGCGTCCACCAGCTATGACTTCCATGGAAAGCTAAGAAAGCTCTATGAAAGCAAGTCCTTCCAACTCCTCAGTCTTTGCTCCGCCCTTCCATCAGATGTCCGGCCCACTCTAGATCACGATGTTGACCGCATCGCCTTCCACCCACACAGAGAACCGAAACTTGAAAGATGAGGCGGAGATAGAGAGAGCACTCGCATTTGGAGAATACATCAAGAACGGTATGACGTGCAGAACCCTACAGAGACCAGCCTAACTTCCATCAGAAACTTTGGCCTTGTACTCGCTGCGCAAATATAGGCATTTGAAGCGGATGTACTCTCCCAGCTCAACATCCGATCCATAACCTTTGGTCACTCCATTACTCATTCCGGTTGTCCTGGTCAGTTGCTCCTCTTGCAGACGTGTGTTGGGGGCAAGGCATCTAGGGTCGCGGCTGAATCCATCCATGGTGAATACTCTCACTTTTTTTAATTTTACCTCGTACCATGAATGGCGAATCTGGACAGGACCAGCGCGCATCGCACGTGTCCATTAATTCTTTATACATATAGTACGCTCCATTGTTCCGTCCGCTATCTCGACAGCTTCATCCCAGGTGATTTTTAGTACGTGAAATGTTGGCGAGGTCATCTTGTTTCCTATTCCCATGGACCCGGCAGTCGGGCACATTCGGGCGACATCCGAAGATGGATAAATGCTTCCATCAGCTCGAATCCACCCGGTGGCAAAGGTCCGCCACTCACCGCTGATACTTAAGTACTGAAAGATCCGCTTAGAGAAGTTCCTGTTACGAAGTGGCTACTGCAGAGTACGTCAAAGACACTGGCGACTGGGTGATATAGGAGCAGGACGGGACGTGAATCAACCCTGCGATGCACATAGGTGTCAGGATTCTTCAGTATTAAGTTAGCTTCGCCCAGGACCCCTTACAAGGACATGTCAAGGGATCATTGACAGATTGTTTGCATCCGGGGACACTCCATGTTGGCCGCCTGAATTTAGATGACTGACGTCACATCTCCTCATCTTGAGAAACTGTCTTGGGAGAACAGTGGTGACGCGTGACGATAGGAAATCGACATTGACGCAGACGGTCCATTGATGTGCCGTGACGTCCGTGGAAGTCTTGGCAGAGAGTTGCGTTCTACTATTATAAAAGTATCCAACCAAATGCCCAGATTTTGTCACACTAGCAACTAGCACGAAGAGGATCAAAGTACTTACTTCTGTCATCTCCATGATTTTTAGGGCGCAGAACTACCTGGATGTTCAGACGATGCTGTGTGTGTGCAACTGGTTGAACAGCAGTCCCTTCCCTATTCAGGTGCACTGCCACATTTGAGTGCCGCATCCGAATCTGCACACAAGTCACCAACGGTCAACTAGTTAACGCTGGTAGAGTCGACGATCTCATCACTCATCGATTTTTAAAGAAAGAATCACTGACACGGAATGCCGAAGGTGTGTATCTTTCCAAAATTTTCAAATACCATCCGTCGTCTGGATCTGATTGCCATCGTGTGTGCAGAACAAGGGAAAGGTTCGTTTTTCTGCTGTCTGCCCTTGCTCGCCCTCTCGCTCACCTCGTCTCATAGGGTGGAAAGAACCGCAGACGTGGAAAAAACGAGAACGAGGACGACAAGCGTGAACTTGTCTTTCGTGAAGATGGTCAGGAATATGCCCAAGTCATCAAAATGCTCGGTAATGGGCGACTGGAAGCCCAATGCTTTGATGGTCAGAAGCGATTAGCCCACATCAGAGGGAAAATGAGAAAGAAGGCAAGCACGTGCTCTCTACTGATCCTTTGTGATTATTTCAACGATAAGCTTTCCAGGTCTGGATCAACCAGGGAGACATAGTGCTGCTTTCGCTTCGTGATTTCCAAGACGACAAAGCAGATGTCATCGTCAAGTATACCGCTGACGAAGCCAGAAATTGCGAGTTGCCTTGTCCTCATCGCCAAGATCTGTCACTGACTCGACCTCTACAGTGAAAGCCTATGGCGAGCTTCCGGAAAGCGCGAAAATCAACGAGACAGATACATTCCCCGAAGAGGACGGCGAATGCACATTCGAGTTCGGCGATGAAGGGGAGATCGATATCGATGATATTTAATCCTCTCCATGTACCAAGCTTTCATTGCTGCTGTAAGAAACACTTGCTCCAAATTCCTTCCAGATCTTCTTACCTCCCTCATAGGTATCATTTCCTCACTCGAGCATAATGTTTCATGCAATCTTAGTTTCCTCTACTCTGTTTTACTGCGGATGAGCATGCATCCATAGATGTGTCATTAGCAAATTACTGCAGTGTATATTGGAGGAAGGTCTTATTTTCATTTACGGGCAGTCGTCAGGCCTTCAGCCTCGCTTTTGTCTCCTAGGATCACTCACCCTAGATTGAGCCATTCCAACATATTATCCCATTAACAGCAACGTTTGCATGTCAGGTATACATCCCTTTTCTCTCGTAAGGTACTCGACGATGTCCTGCGCTTTGCGTTTCACGGCGGCTCTCAGCATCTCTGGAGTAACCTCAACTCTGTCCTCCTTGCGTTGTTCCCCGTTGGCCTTGGTTTTGGAGGATGACGTTCTCGTGTCCATCCTTTCTACCAGCATTCTGACTAGACCTAGGTCCTTGCGATGGATGGCGATGAGTATGGGAAGATTGCTCTTCCAGGCTGGTGTGGCACCGTGATCCAACAAGAACCGTACGAGGGAGATAAACCCGACTTGTACAGCCTTGGTCAAGGCATACCCGTCATGCGAATTGGCATTCGGAGGGTATAAATGGGGACACGTGTATAGATACCGGAGGAAAGGCAGTGGTGGATTTCGGTCAGACCAGTCCGTCTTGCGTACGAGCGCGCGAAACAATCGCCTCGGCAGTTCTGGCGCCGATCGCGTTTCTCCAGAAACCCTCCTTCGAAAATAAGCCTCGAGGACGTCTTTGGTGGATATCGGATAAAGCAATATTTTAGTGAGAACGTCATCCTTCCGGATGTGGTCGGTGCACGCGACGAGGTATTGTGCACGATAAGATGGAGGGGAGGAGGTGAAAATTCCGTGAAGAGCCTTGCATGTCTGTGGGAGCGTGTGCGATGTTGCAAAGAGTTGTATCTCGTATAGTAGCTAATGAAGTCAGGATTTTTTTTTTCATTCCTTTCGAGGGACGATCACCATACCTCGACGGGTAAAGTCACGAGAGTGTGCATTCCAAGCTTAGGGGTCTCCAGCAATGGTGCTACAAGTCATGTAGATGCGGCGCATATATCTGGTAGAACAGAGTCGATGATATGTAAACGTTTAAGCCTTCGAGGGAAGGCTACTCTGATGGCAGGTACTTAAAAATATGCATCTTGACCAGGTGTGTCTTATTGGCCAGAGAAATTTCCATATTTGTCTTGGCCCCTGACTCTGATGTATGACTCCTTGATAGCGCCACAATACTAGATGCTACTGTTATAGTTACTTTTTCTTGCTCTTGATATGTCCGTGCCTTTGCCAGGTCTAGAACGCTGGAAAACTTGACTTTTCATTAACAGTAGCATTAGGAATTCAGCCTCGGATCACCCATTGCTCGTAACGAAATGGTATAACTAATGTCGTCCAATGCTACTTAGCTTGGCTTTCTCGAACTTGACCTCCTTCTGGTCAAGGTGTTCTTCAAGCACTTGCCTGGCGTCAACTTCATCCCCAAAGACGACTGCCATCTCCTCCAGGGATTTGCCTATGCGACAGGTCAAACTAATGCGTAACCAACAAACCTCTGGAGGGACTTGCCTTTTGTTTCTGGGAAGAAAGCCGCGATGATGATAAAGTCCACTGCGTTCAGGAAAACGAAGAGTAGGTAATATTTCCAACCAACGTTGGCCATCCCAATCGGCGACGTTTCGGAAAGCAATACGTTGAACAACCAGTTTGTGCACGTAGCAACGCTCGTGCCAACGGACCGCGTCCGGGTGGGAAACACCTGATGTTCGATCAATCAGCACAACTGTGGTGCAACTCTGGAAACCAGTTCGACTGACTTCTGAGGCAAGTACCCAGCTGACGGGTCCGAAGCTTAATGAGAAGACGATGCTCATCAAGAAGATTATTCCGATAGCAGCTCTTTGAGCAGCTAAATTCTGGTTTTCGCCGGGAGGGAATGATGCTACTAAAGCGGATAGGACACTGAACAAAGCCACGAAGGACGCGGCACCGAACATCAGGGGTTTCTTGCGGCCGATCCAATCCAGGATAAAGATGATGAAACTAGTCACGTTCATTAGTGATCGTAACAAAAGGTTGGGTTGGTAATACACACAAGAGGTTTGCAATGGGCCCGATTACCCCATAGATCCCTTGAACAAGAAGAGATTGGTTAGGGGTCAAGCCCAACGATTCGTACATCTGTGGCCCATAATAGTTGATGACTTGTCATGCATCAGGTATCCATAGAAATTGTCCCGGCCCGAGAACTCACCGTTGATGCCGGTAAATTGCGTGAAAGCCTGTACACCGATAGCAACCAGGGTCCTTCGTAGCATCGCGGGAGTAGCCCACAGATCGCTAACACTTCGACTTCGGACGAGGGCATCGGCCTTGATTTGGTCATGCATCTGCGCAAACTCCCGATCCGCCGCACTCTTGGCTTCTGGGGTATCAGCGCCATGAAGTTTGTAGACAACCTCCCGAGCTTCGTCGTCTCGGTTCATTTCCAGTAACCAACGCTGGTGGTGGGTGAGCTTCTGAAACGACTGAACGCAGCATAGCTATACATACTGGGCTGTAGGGTAAGAACTGGATGCCTATCAAAAGCATACCCGCTGGAACCATCTATGCACAAAGGTAAGTCTCGTGCGCCCCAGACCAACACCAAACACTCGCCTGAAGACCCAAAGGAAGTCTCCAAGATACGTTACTATTCAGGAAAGCACACCCATAGCCGACCTGGTCACTGTTAATTTCATACGAAGACGGGGTGGCATACGCTCACCCAATTTGCAACAATAAAGCCTATGCCGATCATCTGCTGGTTCAGGCCGACCATGAAACCTCTGATCTTCGGTGGCGCAATCTCCGTCTGGAGTCAAAAATCAGGTCAGCATTGATGTTCAACACAATCAAGTTTTTCGCGCTACATTGTAGAGCGGTACTGTCATAGACAGAATACTGATATACTAATCGCTTAGTGAGGATATTTTCTGTCCGAGTGGGAGCACAGACCCAATTGCAACACCGGCTACAATGCGACCAACGAGCATACACGCCATGTTCGGCGCTCCTGACTGCATAGCGCAACCACAGAGGGCCCAGACAGCCCCAAACTAGAATAAAATCATTGAGCAAGTATTCAGTACCTTTGCGGAGAGACCCCTCACCTGTATAGTCCGCTTGCGCCCCCATTTGTCATTGGTCCTGTTCTGTTGAATACTCCGTTTGTTGTGGGAGAGACGTCTTACCAAGCCGCACCCATAGCTCCAAAGAAGCATCCACCTAGAAGCACTCACATCAATATCAAGGTCAACTACAGATTACTGGTCACGTACCGTTGAATGTTGAAACCACTGCACCAATCATGGCATTGCTCGGGTTGTGAAAGAAGGTCGTGAATTGATCAAGGGTTTTGACCGAAGATATAATGCCGCTGCATCATGTCGTCAGACACTGCGTAGTCAGAATAGGACAACAAATTACCTGTCATAGCTGCAAAAAAAAGCAGTAGCGTTCCTTTCAATCATCCAAGAAACGTGACCTGAAACTGTTCGACCTACCCAAATAGGAATGCACCTTCAGGCGACTAGTAAGACTAGCGCAGAAAAGGAAGGAGAGATTGACATACCTATGGCACTGAAGAGTGCTACGAAAATGTTGTAAAATAACCCCATGCACTCGAACGCTTGCGATGTTCACAGAACTTGGGAGGGCGCTTGAACGCACAATCGATCAGCTTGCTGACCGTTTCAATTTCTCTCTATATTTATATGTCTCGGCACTCGGAGACATGGCGGATCACGATAATGCAATCATGGGCCCCCACGTATGTAAATGAGAACTTGTTTCAGAGTTGTGAAACGTTCAACAGTGAAGCGGGTTTCTTCTTCAAGTTGGCATGCAGGTAACATCACGGAGTCATCTGTCGCCTCAACCAACGAATACCTGGGGACAAATACTGAAAATATCTCGTTCAGTGGAGATAATGCCAGAGAGAGATAATTTAGATGAATAGTCTGCCACTGGTTTGTGCAAGATAAGTAAGGTTTCCAGTGAACCTTTTCTTCCATGGATAGGTCAGGAACAAAATCCTGGACATCGGACGAGCCTACATAAAAAAACAAGTTCGCCTCAGAGAACAGAGCTAACGTCACAGGAACACTTCGTGGTGGAAAGACGACTTAGCACAGTAGCCAAGAAAGCTATTAGAACGGCCACAACATACGTCACCCCTTTAATCCTTCCTTTAGTTGATGTTTGCCACCTCTGAGGGTGGGAAGTAGAGGGGGATGAGCTGCCTGAGAGTGCCTTTACTCGATAAACCCGAGATTCAGATTCAAGTCACATACTCGTAAGCAGCCCTGTCTCTGTCGCTGAAAACCACAAAGATTACACGCTTAAGCTGCATAAGGTGAGTTGCGTTCGCCGCAATCGATGGTTCCATGGTTGACGTTACACTACCTTCTCGCCGTCCTCTTTATCCAAAATTTCCCGGACGGATTTCAGTGCGACCTCTGTGGCATCTCTGATGGGATAGCCATACACCCCCGTAGAGATGCAAGGGAAGGCCTGTATTTCTGTTATTCAGAACTTCCGAGTCTGGGATGGATGAAGCTTCCATACTTACAACGGATTCGCAATTATTGGTGATCGCCAACTGCAAACTTACTTTATAGCAAGACTCGAGTAACCTTTTGCAGTTTGCAGCCCGGTCGGGAGAATAGATTGGCCCGACGGTATGGATGACATGTTTTCTGTCCGCCGATCGATAGTGTAAGAGGCATCCGACAAGGAGGCACCGACGTACGCAGGGAGGTTATACCCGTCAGTGATCTTTGCATCTCCGGTTTTGCAGCCATTCAACGTCCGACCTGAATGATCTCATCTATGAGAAGGCACTGAAGACGCGAAACTCGCCATCCGACTTACATTCTTCTAAGAGCCTTGGACCGGCAGCGCGATGGATGGCACCATCAACTGCAGGATACAAGGGTCGCTAGACCGCACGGGAAGAAAGTATGGCAGTTCCGTACCTCCCCCTCCACCTTCAAGATTAAGCTCATCAGCCAGGTTATCAATGTGGGGGTGCTAAGATCTGCTTAAGACTCACCTCGCAGAGTTGAGTTTGCTGCGTTTACGACTGCATCTATCTCAAGTTTGGTTATATCTCCGTTACTTCCGGTGCCAGAGGGGAGACTGGTTCAGGTCCGGTGCGATCATCTGAATCGAGCTCTCACTCACTAAAGAGATACTTGGTTTAAAGTACTGATCCGAGGTGGATAATACCGTAGGATCGCGCTTTGATAGAGTGCACCTATCGTTGGGATTTCGTTCAACACTATCGGCATCACTTGATGCAAAAGTGTTGCTGGGGTTGACAGCCTGAGGAAAATCGCTAACTCTCTACAATTGTTTACTGGCGTTTTAGAATCCAGGATATGGCAGGTGACAACTTCTCACAGTACTCACACCACAAGTTCACAATAAGTACTTTGTGTTCGTCATGTACATAAATCCATATATCAACATAACTCAAAATAAATTAACGGATGCCATCGTGGTCACGACTAGTAAGGTACATGTAGAGTAAGGTGGAGCCTTTCGAAGTAAAGTTCAATGATGCCTGCGCGCTTAAGTAGCAAAGCACGCAGATGAATTCTGAGCAAGTATACAAAGGATTGACTGCAACAGTTGGTGCATACGAGTGTTCTTCATACAGAGCGACGTGACCAATCGTTCAATTCACACAGATAAACAAACTGACGAGCCTATTCAAGGGTGCCCTGAATAGGTGGCGACAAGAGGTATGTTGTCTAGCCGAGTTGTTTCGGGGGCGGGTGATCCGGCAAGTGAGCGTTCAGCCAACGTGCGTTCTGCAATCGTGGCGGTTGGCTGAATAGTGTTCGTCTGCGATTGCGTGGTGGTGAATTGATCTCGCTCGGGTGACTCGGAAGCCCGAGCCACCGTAGTAACTGGTTGATTGTGAGGATAATATGATCTGCGTTGTGAGGACATGAAATCGTAAACAGTAAACCTTCAAGATAATGAGTATGAAGTCGTTACGTGTGAGATACAAACGCTCACTCTTCCTCCAATTGTCTGCACTCGGGCTTCATCTTGTCCAGATTAGGGTTAGCCTTGCGTTTCGAGTGCGTGAGTGGCTTTTCCACCATCAAGAACTCGTCAAGTTCATGAGTAACATCAAAGTTTGCCTTTTTCGCCTGTACCTGTGAAGTGAGTAAATATACAACATTCGCTAACGGAACACTGACGTCGGGTATGAATGGGGGCTGAGCTGATTTGGAGCTTAAATGGTTCCAATCTACTCCCGACAACCATGGATGATCTTTGATGTCCTGGAAGCCTGCGCCTCCGGGTTTACAACCAAGACGTTGGCTGACATTGCGTTCGAGGAGCTACAGATCACGTCTCGTGACCGTTCATACCACAGAAAGTGCCTAGCACTTACCCCCTGAATGAAGCTGACGCCTTGCCAACTACATTTCCGGCTTACATCCTCGGGGAACTTTAAGGGATCGTTCATTATGGATTTTCTCATCTTCTCGGCGGTGCGTCCATCGAACGGCCGGTAGTTGAATAGAAGCTCGTATGCAGTAATTCCGAGACTCCACCAGTCTATACACCAGGTATATCCCTTCCTCCCTATTACCTCCGGGGCCATGTAGGCCATGCTACCGGCGACGCTGGTGTGTAACCGCCGCTCTGAGTAATGAATTGCAACATTGAAGTCTGTGATGTGGGCATGCCCTTGGGCGTCGAGGAGAATGTTATCGGGCTTTATATCACTAAAAAGGAGATGATCCGTCGCCAAGGATAGACGTGCAAATAAGATCGAAGCATACCGGTGGATGATCCTCCGTTTGTGGAGGTACACTAAAGCAGATATGAGTTCTGCCATCCAAAAACGCACAACGTGCTCAGAGAGATTTCCGTTGCGCCCTAGGTGGACTTGGGGAGGAAGTTAAAGTGCGGCACATAAGGAAACCCAAGGACATGGCTCACATCGAAGGTCACCTCCGAGCATAAGGTCCAGGACAAAAAAGCAATTTTCATCATCTTGAAAGGCGTATCGTAGATTCACGACGAAAGGATGGTCGACCTGCGATAAAATAATGTATGAATAGACAGCTAGACAGCATGCGTGACGCACCTCTTCCAGAAGACGACGCTCTTGGATTATATTTGCTGCTGCCTTTTGTTTAACGCATCTTGATTTGTCGATGTACTTGAGTGCATATACTTGCTTTGTTTTTTTGTGTTCGACTACCCTGACCTGGTACAGGGGTAGCGAATAACGATATCGTCGTGAGTGTTGTTCTGACAGGAGCGAATCGGTTGTAACGACCGCTTACCTTTCCAAAAGCACCCTTCCCGACAGCTCGATGGAGCTCGAAATGAAAGAGATTGACTTCAGAATCAAAATCGACCGGCTCAGAAAAACAGCATCCCATGGTTCGTGCGAGAGAAAGGAAAGATGAAGGAAGGACAGAGCTCGAACCAAGGTTTAAGTATTCGCTTCTCAGAGAACAACAACGTATGGATTTGGCACGGACCGAACACCCCTATGTAAGCTTTGTATCTAATATGGCAACACCAACCATGCATTTGTTGGCAAGTACATAACAGAGTCCGAACGCCCGCCTCGACTCAACTCAAGACCAGTTACGTTGTTCTTCCCTTGGAACATGGACTTTGAGGACCAACTGAGCCATGAACAACCAGCGGCACCAACGCAGGATTTCCTGGCCACCGTCAAGGTGTTTCCATTAATACCATATTTGAAAAAAGACGTTACCGTCAGTCATGTCCTCTCCGTTCTCTTCTTGTTCTAACTTGGTCTCCAGAGCTCCATAGGTTCGTTCAGTCTTCGGAGATACAGTCAGTGGCCGCTGACTTCTTCACCGCAGACACCCCGTTGAGTTGGGAGTGAGTTTCTGCACCCATTGACCACACATTCAAGTTCTTGACAACACCTTGCCACAGGCAACTCACCGCTACCGATGTCAATTTCGCTGTAGTACGACCGTTGGTAATCAAGTACGCACGACTCCAGAACATGGCTGTTGTGTATGCCTGCATGGTTACTCGGTCCTATTTCCTGTCTCGGGCTGCAACAGAGTTGGCCCATTCAAGTGTCCTGGCTTCTCGGGCCACACTTTGCGAGATCCTGGCGCTGAAACTCCTCAGCCACTTTGCGTCTAGCAAACTCCAGTTAGTCGCAGTTCTGACCACGCTTTGGAGTCCGTTGGCTGGCGCACCGCTTGACGTGGTGGAAGACGTCAAGGAGGTGCTAAGCACAGAAGAAGCCCTCGAGAGTTCGCAGAGCGCGATCGAGGTCGGTATTTGATCATTTATTCTCACTATTATCCCGGGTAAGATGTGCCGATGTAGATGGCAATAGCAACGAAAGCCAAGGCCTTCCTCGCGTCCACCATCGTACAAAGTGTTATCGATGATATGCACACCGGTCGTATTATCTTTACCATCGTCGCCAATAGGTCTCTTGTGGCCGACAACTACAAACAGCGCGCCATCGAGATGTATGATGTCCGGAAAGCCCCATTTCTTGACCATTATAGGTTGGACTTTGGTTTTAGATCTTCTTTTCGTATTCACCCACTATCTAGGTTGAGAGTTCCCCGTTACTCGAACATCTTGCACTTTTTAAGCATCGCGACGCTTATGCTGACTTTCGTGCTTTGCTTGCGCAGTATGTCGACCTTTCCGGACTGGGGTCTGAGCTAATGTCCAGTAGCGCAACATACCGAAAGCGTATCTACATGGGAATCAGTCTTCCTTGTATTCGCCACCGCATTCACGTTGCAAGAATACACGGCTTCGCGAGAATATGGC
>JBBPQU010000039.1:0-55405 GCA_038092655.1 Boletus sensibilis | reverse complement strand
GGTGACCGTTGGCCCCGTGCCAGATGGTACGACCCAAGCTCGGGAACGGTGACTCGCTCCTCAATTCCTCGGCGCGAACGAGCAAGCGAGCTAGATAGATCTCAGACGAGCAGCAGCAAGCTCTAGCTCCAATCGATCGATCGATCCAAGGAATCTTTCCTTGGGAAGTTCAAAACGTCAAACGGAAGACAAGAAACAGTCCTTCCTTGCGCTCCGCATCGACTTGGCAATCATGTACTGTAAGTTCTAGCTAGTTGTACAGGGCAAAATGGAAGCATCGAATACCATTGGGACGTCATCGTCTCTCCTCATACCATGTCATGCGAATGTAAAAATTCTATCACTGGCACGAGTGGAATGAGAACCAACACTCACATTCAAGCGAGGTGGCGCCTGTGATGCGTGCACACTTTTAAACCCCATCTCGGTGCCAATCTACCACACCACGTACGCAGATCGAAAAGAAAACACGTCGTTCAACGACGAAAAAATGACTTGCTCCACAACACAAACATGCGTACTGACCACTACACCGTCATCCACACTCCTCCCTCAAGCTTCTAGCCCAAAAGCGCCACCATCAACAAAAGAATGATATTTAAAAAGAATGAAAGTGCGAATGCAACCGAACGGACGAGGGCCCAGACAGGCGATATACGTTTCCCCCCTCTCTCTGTGTGTACAGTTTGGTGTAGGTAGATGAAATCAAATCAAACAGATGTAAGCTGTAGCATGAGCAGAAACGATGAACGAGTCCATAGTGCAACAAAAGAACAAATCAGAAAGAAAAAAGAAAGGCAAAACACGGAACGATGCGATTCGATCAGACGCGTCATATTCAGCGCGCGTCCAGCCGCTCCCTACAAAGCGGGCACGTTTGGCTCCGGTCCAGCCAGTTCTCCAAACATTTTTCGTGGAATCTAGAAACAACGATACACGTCGTCAGAGAATTGGGGGAAAAAACCCCCATTTCAGACGACCCGCATAACACGGTCGCACACGCACGCATGTTTACAGGTCGCCCCCAAGATACCCCCATCTTCAGCCTTGAACTGCGTCATGCAAATTGCACACTTTTCCACGGCCACGCCCAACAAGGACATCTTCAACTTGACACGTCCGTCCCGCGTCACCCGCCTCCGCAAGAGCTCGATCTTGCCCACGAGATACGACGGATCCACATCACCATCGTCCGTGTCGCTCTCTACCGACGGGACAACGGGCGGTGGAGGCGTAGCGGGCCCAAGGAGGTCCGCAATGAGTAGAAGCGCCTAGGCAGGAGGATTCGTTCACGTGGTACGACCCGAGATCGTCGTCAATCGGAGAACTCACGTCATAATTGGACCCGTCCGACATACCCTGGTCGCCCAGACTAGAGACCAGTCCGTTGATGTCTGGGACGTCGGACGTGGGGGTCGTCTGCATCGACGTGTCAAAGTACTCCGCGGAACGACTGGCGGCAGTGGAGAGGGTGAGGCTGGACGCGGAGGCGTAGCCACTCGTCGTTGGGGTCAAGGGTCCGGGAGGGCTGACTGTACCACTATCGCTCGCGTTATCATTGTCATCGCCGTTATCGTCATCGAGGCCGAGGAAATCCATGCAAAGTGGTGTGATAGGGTTCGGGGCGGGTTGAGAGACCGTGTCAAGGCTGTCATCATCAAGATCGATGAGCAACCCCTCGGGGATAGGCGGTGTAGTGGGAGTGGCAGAAACCATCGCCTTTGGATGGGGAGAGACCTGTGTTAAGCCCTTGTCGAGAATCCAGGTCAACGAAGGAGAGACAGGAGGAGTCGCCGGAAGCGGTCTCCCGGGATAGTGACGCCGAGGAGATGGTTGAGTGGTCGGAGGAGGAAGGCTTTGCGTCATGTTTGGCAAGGGTGTGGGAGGTCCAGAGGGGAATATGGAACTGTAAGCCGGCGCACTCCGCATGCCCATGTCTCTCGAAAGGGATCTGCCCCGCACAAGAGCGTGGTTCTCATCCCGCGCGTCAGGCGAACGGACGATACGCTCGGTGGCAGATCTGGTTGGTAGAGAACCCAGCGCTGGGTTAGATACAATGGGAAGATCGGGATCATGCTCATAAACCGGTGCCGGGGGCGCCGGAGACGAGACTCGGGGAGTTCTGGAACTCAGGGAAGACTCATAACCCCTGCTTCCCACCGCACGGGGAGGTTCCGAGGCAACCTCGCGGTTCGCAAGGGCCTGAAGGGCCGCAGGAACGTCCTCGCCATCGATCGTATTCTGAGAGAGGGATATGGTAGAGGTGCTAAAGGTAGATGTCGAAGAAACGGAGATGGGAGATACCGGTGCGCTCGAAGCGCCCAGCTGGCTTCCACGACTGGAGGTCGTGTGACGACGGACATGTCGAGCAACAAACGGCGGTGATGCAGGTCGGTGAATGGCCAGACCAACCGTCTGTGGAATCTGCACCGTATTCACCTTACGCGAACGATCAGCCGGAAACTTTGTTGACGGGGCGACGAACACATCCGGGGTGGTCATCCTCGGTAGCTGTCGCATCACCGTGTTCTGAGGTGTTACAGGGGGACTCGGCGGTGGTAAAGATCCATCAATAGACGACTCTCCAGAGCCAGTGCGTTCAAGCACCTCCCAATCTTCGAGGGGCTCACTTGAGGCACGCTCCTTTGACTTTCGGTGGAACAATTTCGTCCGCGTACGGTGGGGAGTGCCGTGATGAGATGGAGACAGGTTGAGTAGCGATGGTGTACTCTTAAAAAATGGACTGGGGTTACGGAGCAACGAAATCACCGACGAGGACGGTTGAGGCGACTGTGAACGACCATGGAAAAACCGCGAGGGAGAGCCAGGGATGCTAGGCATGCGATGATGCTTCGGGGTGGGAGGTGTGGACAGATCAGAGTTATCCTGGTTCCGATCATCCTCGTACCGATCGCGACTCTCAGGAATGCGCAGAGACAACTGAGAGGCCAAGAAACGGGCTTGTGAACCTGGGTTGCGAGAGACCGTGGGCTGACTCGCAAGCCGAGTTCTGTGCGGAATAGGAGAGCTCGAGGGAGTTGTTTCAGTTCTGATCTTGTATCTCTTGACGCGCTCATCCAAGGGGATGCCTCGCACGCGGTCGAGTTCCCACCGCTCGGATGGCTCTAAATCAACGAGTTCGATGCTGGACCTATCTTCTTCGTGAGGAGGCTGTAACAACGACAGAGACGCGGTGTCGATAGAGAACGTATCACTCCTATCCGATAAGGCCGGGTGGGACCGACCACCGGACAGAGGAAGAGAAGCCACGGTGAGCGCGGGCGAGGCCAGGCCAGGGTGGGGAGGACCACTCTGGTGCACAAAGTCCTCAGATACGAGGGTAGATACTGCAGTCGCTGTTTCGTACGTGGGCGGAGGTAGAAAATCTAGAGGGGGAGGGTACATGAGGGGAAGAAGAGGGCATGCAAGGGCGGACAGACCAGTTTCGTCGCGCATTCTGGAGGACTGCGGCTGTCTGCGAGAGCCAGCACCTCTAAAGTTGTAAGAGAGGTTGTATTGGATTTCCTCTTCGTATCGGTCCTCCCTTTTCTTCTTCGATTTGGGCTTACGGGTCCGAGGGGTGTTATCGGGAGTGGAGGGCAGATGACGAGCATTGTGAGTGGAGCTGTGGGTGAGATACGCTGCCTGAGCTGGTTCGGCAGGCCTCTTGCCCGAGGCCATCGTATAGCACTGAGAAGGTGAGTGCAGATGGGAGACAAGGGCGAAGAATGCACGACACGCCTTTACCTGCTGTCGTGCCGACATGCCCTTCTCTTGTTTGGACTGCTTTGGCAACTTACGAATGAGGGTACTCGGGGCGTGTAGTTCGGCCGGTCCTCGTTTCGAGTTATCCACAACGGAACTACCCTCCTTTCGTCGTCCCCTTCTTGCCTCGAACCAGCCATGCCGATGCCTCGAGGAACACTTGCCCAACACTACGACTGCCTTTCTGGGTATATCCTTTCCCACGCCATCTCTCCCTTGTCACGGTAATGAACGTGAAGGGACCCTCATTAACATTTATCACTTGCCTATCACTTACCTCCTTCATGCCACCTCGGATGTCACGTAAAACCAACCCAGTTCGCCGGGACTTGGACCACCGTTGTATCAATTGACACACTCTGAGCCATCAATCAAAAAGTTGTGAGCGAACCCAAAACACCTGGGTTTCATCGACGTCACATCGAACATATTCGGACAGGACAGGGGCCTTCTCCTTCCAGCCCCACTATACCCACCGTTAGGTCCGTGCCATCAATCCGTCAAGAACGTAGCTCTACGTGTGCGGCACGGTAATTTAGAACAACGACCTTTTTGACGACAGTCACGCCAAACGGCGTATGGCATGGCGTGCAAGCAAGCATTGCACGCGTACCAGCACACCTCTCCCAGCCGCACCAGACACGATTCCAGGGTTTCAGCAAACAGACAAAGACGACCCGTGGTGCTTTGATGTCAATCTCGACTTGGTCGAGGCGTCGATGCATCTCCCTGCTTCTATATACCATCTGCCCTGGATTTCCAACTACGTTACTTACCAGGGGTAAATCTCTGGATTGTAGATACAACACTTGCCAGCTACTATAGTCTAACGGCATGTTCGAGCTGACGTCTGCTCCGGAACGAAATTCGTCCCTGCTCACTACAGGGCATCATCTAAAGGCTGCATGTAACATCTATTGCACTCGCTCGCACCATACACAATGAAATCAATTCCACAACATGTCCAAGGGTATATAGGCCAATCGTGCAGGTCGTCATAACATACAAGTCAACTACTTTGAGCAAAGGGGCGGCCAGTTGCGCCCTTCTCGCCTGCAACCAGATGAGAAAGAAAGCAAAACTTTCAAGCAATGAATGTGAAACAAGTAATCCAAATCCGACAGTGTCCAGAGAACAATGAAACGCGTTGGCGTGGTCGCGAAGAGCAGGTGACTAGCCAGTGGACTGCCACTACCAAAATATGCTATCAGAATCATAGAAATTTGCGATGCGTATATGGACCATTGCATTTGTGTGATGAAAAGAATTAAGAGAGCAAAAGAAAAGAGTGCGGGGCGGCGACCAGATGAACGCGCAACGGATGGAATAGTATAAAAATCTAGATTACAAGTGGATATTCGATGCTCGATTAATTTCTCTCTCGTGAGGCTGCAAAGCTGTGAAGAGCAAGGAAGATACCGCACCCATCCCATCTCCAGTCTATGCAGCAGTCCGGCTTGGGTTACGAGCCAATGTGGCGCCCGTTCTCTGAGCCTGGATGCTGCTGAAACGTTGCAACTCCTCTGGCTTCATGGCGATCTTCCGGCCAAAGCCAACCTTGCGGACAGCACGGCGAATGAACGAGACACGGTTCGAGTACATGGACTCATGAATCGATGCTGCCCGAGATTGTGTACGCGTGATGGGGACACCGCGCTCAGATGCCCTAAGTGCTGCCTCCGCAACCTTGCGATCGTGGCGCTCGCGCATCCTCTTGATAATGGTAGCCTTCATAGCAAATTTGATCCAGTCTAGTGGCGAAAACCAGATAATGTTCTAGAAACACAATAAGCATACGGTAGAGAACGATACAAAGACACATACCCAGACCCAAACAACACCAATCCAACCACCAGAAATTCCCTGGATTTGGGTGAAGCCCCAGTTGCCATAGGCGGCGATAATCGAGGACACAAGTTGAGCGATGCAGAATGCGACCAGAAGAGCGACGGATGGGCGCTCCATGAAGAAGAAGCCGTGAGAACGTGTAACGAAGATGAGCGCCTGCGAAATGATGGCAACTTGCAAGTACACAATGGTGTGAAGCTGAGGGTCATTGGCACTCGAAGGGTAAATTGACCCATTGAATGTGACACCGAATTTATCATAGAAGAAACTGGTCTTCAGTATGATGGCAACAAGCGCAATACTAAAGATTTCATCAGTAAGAGAGTGGGTAGGAAAAGCAAGTGCCTTACGTGGAGGCGGTCAAGTACAAGCCATATGCAATGGCATACGAGAAGATCTCAGCCAGGTCCCAGGCATCTGGTGTCATCGAAGGCAAGACACGGTCAACGGACAACGTCATGATGGTACCATCGTTCAGCAGGGCGATGATCAGGACCATGAAGGGGGGGAAGTCGAACTTGAACGCGAAAGCCAAGATAGCGAAGCAGACAACGATACGGATGGTCACAGCACAAGCATAAATAGAGTAGTTGCGCATACGCTGGAAGATGATACGCGAACCACGGATGGCATGCACAATCGTGGACAACCCAGGCTCGGTCAAGACGATGTCAGCAGCACCACGGGCAGCATCGGTGGCACCCTCAACAGCAATACCGACGTTGGCGCGGGAAAGAGCTGGAGCATCGTTGGCACCGTCACCGGTCATAGCGCACAAGTGACCAAGGCCTTGGAGGCGCTTGACGATTTCGTACTTGTGTTCAGGGAAGACACCAGCGAAACCATCCGCATCCAAGATCATGTCGTCAAGGTTCAAGTGCTTGCCGCCAGGAGGGGGACCGTCCTTCAAGACCTTAGCTGGGTACATATGGTCACCCAAACCAAGACGACGACCAGTTTCCTTTGCGATAGCAAGTTGATCACCGGTAACCATCTTGACTTTAACCCCGAGAGCGATGGCATCATCAATAGTCTGCTTGGTGTCTTCACGAGGAGGATCAAAGATGGCAAGAAGACCAATCAGCTCGAAGCCGTTGCCTTCGGCCTCTGGATCGTCACCATCCAACTCTTCGTAAGCAACAGCAAGGGCACGAAGACCACGGGTAGCATACTCCTGGACATCCGCCTCGAGCTTGTTCTCGACATCGTCAGTCTTGTTGCGAGTGCAGAGCTCAATGATGATACCGGTCATACCCTTGGTGACACGCTTAAGCTTGCCCGACGACTCTTCAAGATAGGTGATTTCCGTGCGTTTGTCGACAGGGTTAAACGGCTTGAAGTCCAAGAGTTTGATACCAGCACGGGCACGAGCAGTATCACCGAGAGCAGCGACCACGGAACTATCGATCGCATCCTGATTTTCAGTACGAGATGCATAGGCAGCCAGAAGCATAACGTCATCAGCAGAGAAGGGACCATAAGTACGGATGGTAGCCTTGTCGATGGTGAGCTTGTTGGTGGTGAGAGTGCCGGTCTTATCAGAGCAAAGAATGGTGACACCAGCCAATTCTTCAATGGCAGTGATGCGGGTGACAATAGCCTTGTGCTTGGCAAGCTGCTGGGCACCAACGGCGAGGGTGACGGACAAGACAGTGGGCATGGCGATGGGAATTCCGCCGATCAAGAGAACAAGGATGTTGTTGAGACCACGACGATAGTTGTATCTGAAGCCGGCATAGAGGACGAGGATTTCAGCAACGACGAAAATCCCAATCGAAACCAGGCAGAAGGAACCGATTTGGGCAAGAATCTTTTGCAAGTGACCAGTGGTGTCATCGTCCTGACCGACTAGAGAAGCAGCACGACCGAAAAAGGTGTTGGCACCAGTGGAAATGACAACACCCTCTGCTTCACCCTGTTTGCACGTCGATCCGCTGCAGATGGGGCGTCAGCACAGAATGGTCAGAACCGGAGGAAAGGAAAGAGTACGAACGAGAAGCATTGATCGCCAGCCTTCTTGCTCTGGGGAAGCGATTCACCAGTGAGAGCAGCTTGGTCGATAGATACATTGATGGCCTCCGTGAGACGACAGTCGGCAGGAACTATATCACCAATCTTGAATGAAATCATGTCACCAGGGACAAGATCGGCGGATTCGATCTCAGCCCAAGTACCATTACGCTTGACCTTTGCTTTGGGAGCAAGGGAGTCCATGAGAGCCTTGACTGCATTACCAGCATTGCGTTCCTCGTAGAAACCGATCGTGGAGTTGATGAACAGCAGAAGAACGATACCGAGGAAGTCTTGCCAGTCTGGAGGTTGTCCTTCACCGTTGGAGAGTACAATGGCGACAAGGGCAGCACCCTCCATGACCCAGGACAACGGATTCCACATGAAACTCAAAAACTGATGTCAAATACAAATTTTAGCGCGAACCAAGAGCATATATGCGGCGTCATTACCTGAAGGAAAGCACTCTGCTCTTCTTGCTCGAGCTTGTTTGGACCGAACAGCTCAATACGACGGCGAGCCTCCTCTGAGGCCAGACCATTCTCATCGCACTGCAGGAGTTTGAAGACATCGTCAATGACAATTGTTTCCAGGTCGACCTTTTCCTTATCATACAGGTCTTCGGCTTTGAGCTCAATCTTTGAGACAAGAAAATTTAGGCAATGCGAGCAGACAGATTTGAAATAACAAACCAAAGACATGTCGACATTTGCATCTATACGGGGCGGTCAAAACCTGAGCTTGCGCTAAACCGAGAAATGCGTACGGGTTTGTTTCTCCTCATCGTGACCAAATTCCTTATACTCTCTTTTGCGTTGTGTACCAGGGACACCATCGGTAACGGGCGACTCTTCGCCTTGCGGGCCGGGCTCCTTTTCCACGTTCGGCTCCGACATGGCTTTGGGCTAGGGGAAACGCGCGAGGAGGGGGGAAAGGAAGCCCTCAGAATCTATAAAGATGCGGCTTTTTGACGGGGAAGAGACACGTCGACTAAGAGAAAGTGGATGAAGGAGTGGGAGAGTGTGAGTGGCGTCGCAGACGGACTTTATATTTGTGGAAAAATCTTAGGATGTCAAACCACGTAAACACCTGCAAACATGCCGTCATGACCGCTTATCACGATTCACGCCACGCCTGGTTGGAATCCGAACGGAAACCCTGTGGAAACCCCGGCACGACTTGTTCCGCGTGTTCCCTGCCTCGTCCGAGCTGAATGCCTCTGACGCTCTAACACCGTCTCCAGCTATCTTTCTTCCGCGCAGCAATTCTGCCATTGGCGACACCTGTCGGAAAAACCGAACCGCATCTCTCTTAGGGCTTTTTCGATCGATAAAATCTTCCAAAACAAGGATCAGCTCAACCGCTGCCGTGACATTCCGCGGACCCTTCCTTTTTTTTTTTTGAAAGATGCATTCCCTGGGAGACTTGATCCTTTCGCAAGGGATCCGAATCCCAGTGTTCGGCTGTCCACCTGTATTCTCGCCTCGCGTATTTACCGCGTGTCCCCAGCCTTGAACTCCCATCTCCGCATACGCACGATGAGCCCGAAACCGCAGTGCACTGCGAGCTTTTGTCCACAGCCCCCCTGAATCCCGTTTTCCCTCCATGGACAGATCTGGGGTTCATCCACCATTTTGATGGTCCACATCTTGTGGACAATGTTGCGACAAGTGGATGGCGGACACAGATAGTTCGTATGATGCAGAAGGCTTGAGCTTGACTTTCCGAGTGACCGCATGATGCAAAGAGCACATTAGACTAACCACCGATGCCGATCGGCCCGCAGGTTTTGCCGAGAGTCCAATCCTTATCTATTTGACCCTCGAGTCTTTTTCGCCGTGCGTCCCAGTGCTACTAGTAACGATGAGTGAGACCCGCACTTTGCGAACAAACGATTTTCTTTCTTCCCAAGCAACCGTCGCTCCCAGCTTGTCGCGATTCACAACAAGGCATGCTCCTGTCCATATATGCTATTTTAGAGGGTGTCCACTCAACAAATCGACGCGAAGCTCAGCATCATGATACCCGGCCAACTTCGTCTATTCATTATCCAGTGAGCTTTTCATTTGCTTTCAGTAATATGTACAAGTCACAAAGGCATCATGCATCAGCCCCCGGGATGAACGTTTGAACAGGGAGCCGCAGCCCAGGCAATCAACCTCCCCAAAGCATGAGCAGCCGCAAACGTGGGCACTTGAACACATGTCTAATTCATTAATACTCTGAGACTTGTACAGCCCAAGCATGTGTTTTGCTGGCTCCCTCCCTCAATTTATCATACGCACGGGTATCTGCCACCAGTGCTACCTACGTGGCATCCTGATGTATGATCCGAATTTGTACACTGGCGATCCGAGGGAAGTCGAAACTCTATAATTAACACCATCAATTCTTAGAGCTGCCCATCCTCACAATGACCACTCTACGCTGCTGCAGGATGTATCACATGGCTGGCTTCTACTTCCCTGTAAGTCAACTTTGGTTGAACAACTTGGTTTAGTGACTGAATACAACCAGCTGCAATTGCACTGGACAAGAATCTGCGGTATAGGTGTAACCACACACAAATCGGGTGGTACTGACGCCGATCCAGGCACGGCAATGTCAGGTATAAGGTAGATTTTGAGCCGTTATCCAGCAGCTTGTTTCCAAGTAACCGGATGCGTTACTGGTTGGCTACTTGATAAGATGAGATAATCCCGGTCCGTAACACAGTTCGGCCGAACTGCACAGATGTACAGGTAGCGTCCATGGCCAGTTAGGGTTATTTGATGTCAACCCGGTAGTAAGATGGAGATAATCCCGGTCCGTAAGACAGTTCGGCCGAACTGGACACATGTGGTAGCGTCCCGTTAAGGGCGCAGAGATTTGATGCCAACCCGGTAGTTTTTTTAGACACCTCCTTTCGCAGTATTGCGTCACAGGTGCATTCCCCAATAACGTACTCAACACCCTGTTAACGGATCCCGCCGTGAAGCATCGCTGCTTCCTGATCAAAACTGTCTTCTTTGCTTCACCGGCGCAAGGAAGACCTTGACCAATAATATATCTGGCGATCCGATGACTTTTCTCGTTGGATTCTCACACGACATACGCGATCAAGGAATTTCGTAGCAGATGAGAACCTGCGCATATCTGCAGATCAATGGATCTGAGTGATGTGGGCGCGTGGAGATTCAGACCAGAATGGGTTCGTTGCGAACGGCGTGCTGACAGTGAGAACGAACCTTGTGTCTGGCCGTGGGGAAACTGCGAGTAAAATTGCTATTGGCCCTTGGGGCTGCCCGGCCTCGTCAAATGTTATAACCGGATGGTCGAGCAAGGTCAACGCTCCAGAATCGATTTCAAAGGAAACCCCATGTCAGGTACACCCACTCGGACCCCACTGATACATCCGGGGAATCGATCATAGGCGACCATGAACCTCCCAAAGAAACATTGAAATTTGCAAGTGATGTCGATGAAAGGAGAGGTCAACAGTCCTGAATTCGGGCTCGTTCGGGATAATTTGGCTCGATCATTCGCGAGGGCTCGTGACCCAGTTACTAACAACCTGCATGAATGACTTGGCTCGTACCTTGCGCGTACCACCACTTTTGGGATATGCGAGCATCTCGGAGAGAAGACAATGTTCCACCCTGCCCGGGTTCAGCCTACGCCCACCAGTGGATTTCATCATCGTCTTACATGATGATATCATCAGCGCCACACTCATCGGACGACGCGATCATCGGATCGGTTCATTGACCGACACTAACCACAACTGACGCACTCGCGCGCGCTGCGACGATCAACAAACCCCGCATCCGGATGAACGGGCTCTGTCCTGGCAGACCGCAACGCCTCTTACACTTCCACAGCACCGGTGCGCAAGGCAAGCGCAGCCGAAGAACACTGGTTTGAATTGTCAACGTTCCAACCTTGTCAACACCCGTCAACTGGCACCTCCTAAGTCAACCGAACGGACGTCCTTTTCCCTGGTACTTAGCTTTATCACGAGGCAAAGGGGTTGCTTATAGCTTGGAGCGGCATACGCTACGGAGACTCTGCAAACACCTTCCCATCCCTAGATCTACACAACCCTCAATTCCGTCCGCAATCAAACGGAACCCCGCCTCGGGCACGTTTTCCATGGTGCGCAGTAGCGCACATGACATCGAACACAGATCCTCATTGGGTCACTAGCATCCTGCTGACCGAATTGCCGCCGCTCTTTTATTTCTATTTATAAATGAGGAGGTATTGCGGTATTAATGCGAGTGCGTGGAATTCGGATCGAGAGGAGAAGCACAGAACATCGCGGCTGGGACGCTGACCCGGTCGGGGTAGGCATATGTGCCGACAATTATAGCTGTCAACGGGGCCAAAGGGTCGGATGGACCCGACGATGCACGTTCGCGCTGCTTCTCAGAACAGGAACGCAGCTAACGTTCTCATTCTTGGCATACGTAGTTAGGATTTTGTACGCAACTCTAACTGCGGCGTCCCGAAGCAGTGCAGAAAACGGAGATCTGTTTCTTTATTCGATAAGAGTGGGTCCGCTGGCGGTTTGATATGGGAGGATGATAGTCTGGTCACCAGACTAGGAGGATGACTGTGATACTTGCACAGTTAGGCAATTGCGACTACCGGATAGACTGAGTCGGGGACCCCTCTCGTGCAAATCCTCGCTGAGATGGTCAACGGTATCAAAGAATACGGCAAAGCGGGAAGTGGTAGAGCCCTAAATCCATCAAGCACCTTAACAGACAAGCGTGGGTCGATGCTTGTGTCCCTGAAGATCCGGGCGTGGAGAAGGCTCTACCTGCATCAACATGGTGTAATATGGCGGGAGTCTCAGCCACTGGCAGGACACTCTTTTGGAAGGTTGTGGAACTCCGTTCCTCAGATCTTCAGCCAATAGCCTTTGCATAGCAGCGTATAATATCACGATGCATCGTGATATAGCCGTACGACTCGATGGAGACCTGGACGCAAGGGAAGTTGAAATTGCCTCCGTCTAGCATTCGTGGGATGTCTTGACTAGCAGCGATGATCGATGCAGCCACACTGGAAGAACCCCAACAACACTGAACAAGATGTCATGCCATCTTTCACTTGCCGTAGATGGAATGAATGGTCCGCTTTCCAGAGTATGCGTCTCAAACAGGGGAGCGTTGCATAGTGAGAGATGATAACGATTGCCATCGTGGGTGTTGTATTGTGGAGTTTGTGCGCTCCATTTGCGCGGCCCAGAAGGAGATAGAATGCATCAGTCTGGATTCGATTGTAACTGAGAACTGAAGACACGTAGTACAACCAGGGACGAATCCTCACTGCATGACACCACAAGTGGCATGAACCACACCCGCCTCAATCTCATCCAAGAACCTGCAATGTGGGAGAGAGCACTTGCGGGAGACAGAGTAGAGCGACCATGGAATGGACCATGGTTCGAGGGTTCAAATTCCCACCGCTCAAAGACGGGAGTCACCACGATCAATCGATCACTCCACCCTCCTTGATCGGGCAGCCGACTCGACGACACGAGCGAGCAACCCCTTCGACGATGGTTGTCCCCCATTCTATCACCTGGGACCTGTATCTCCGAGTAGACTAGCCTGTATCTGAGGCTCAGCCAAATCTCTCCTCGCACTGTCGGAGGCTATTTTGCTTGAAGCGGTGCCCTCCAGGCTCAGACCCTTACCCCGATTGGCCGAAAGCTGATTTGAGCAGCCAGGTGTGCTTTCTGACCTTGGTCAACCTGTCGCCGTCGTATCGAGCCAAGCTGGCCTTGCGCCTAGTCCCCCCAAACCAGACCTAAACTTCGAGGTCAGAAGATAGTCGTTATGGCAACCCGCAATCTTGACGGGTCGGTGCGGGTATACATACACCGCAGACGGGTACGGTGTCTACGGGTAAGGGTACGGTGTGCTCCAGGAGACGCGCGAGTATACCCGCGCTCAACCCTAACAGGGGAATTAATGATAGGTATATAAACCTCGTTGGCAAAGCTCGAGTTACTCAACAACTTCAACAACTTCAACAACTTTCAAGTTTCAGCCCATCTCACAAATCCACCTACTCATATCAGCATGTACTTCGTCAAGACCTTCGTTGTCCTCGCTGCTGCCGCTGCCCTGGTGTCCTCGACGCCTGGTGTGGACAGACGCGCTGTATCTTGCCTCATTTCCTTGATAAGCGTAAAAACGATCACTGACCGTACCTTTCTCCACAGGAGGGAGGTCTCCTCGAGCGCCAGAACGGAAACAACTGCGGAAACTACCTTGGAATCTGCTCCCAGAACGGTAAACCCAATCTCGTCTGTATCTCATGCATTCCACTAACACGCGTATTTGACCACAGGTTGCGCGGGCGTGTTTCCTACCGCAAGCAGCACCATCGGTACATGCACTGCGGGCTTGTACAACGGCTGCCCTTGCGAGAAGTGTGGCAACGGCAATGGCTACATTGGAAGTTGCTCGACAAACGGCTGCAACGGCTACCAGGGCACATGCACTGCTGGAGCCTACGCGGGCTGCCCTTGCGACTAAGTCCCTGGGCTTCAAGATCGGCGTCGGGAATCGTTGTCGTTGAAGTCATTACCGGCGTGCTTCACTTCAAGCCTGTGCTCCTATGTAACTGTCTTATAATCTGTACTGGTGCAAAATACTTTGTTTTTGTCGTGCGTCTCGAGAAACACCACGCCTATACTCTGCTAGTATGGTGCGACGAATAACCGATGTATTTTGAGTGGTCATCCAAGCGCGGCAGGAGATGTATGTTCCTGTCAGGCCTCACCTTCGTCTTGTTCCCATTTACACTTTTCTTGATATACACTACATTGTAAAGTCACGCTCCCAAGTTAGTGGTTACGTCACCGTCAACCCCCCATCGTGTCCGGATCCGAGTTGTCAACAAGCATACCATCATGCGACGACCGCGGAAATGTCACGGTGTTGTTATACAGGCCATGTATCGGGAAAAACACTCCGTGGAACACGCCTGGGAAAACCTACCCCGAAATCCACTTGCTCGAAGACGAAAGTTCTACTCACTGGTCCTTTACCCCTCTGACCAACATCTTAATGGCTACTTGTTAATAGGTCCGCACAGATGGAGAACGTCGTATCCATCGCCTTGTCATGCTCAGTGCCGGTTCCTGCAGCATTTGCTGGTGGAGGTGCAACCCAGAACTTGAGGTGGACAGTCTGACCTGTTCATTTGTTCGCAGGGGTGCCATCCAGATTTCCTGTTGTACTCCGCTGCGCGAGCTCATACGAATAGCAGATAAATACCCGAGTCGTAGCGCAGTTACAGAACAGCCCTCACCATCAGCTCTTGGTACACCGTACCTTTAAGTGTGTCTAGTGGCGGGTTAAACGATCGCGAGGGAGGGCGAATGCGAAGGGGGTAGCGTAGTCAGGGAAAATGGAAGTATCTCAACAATTAACATGCGAGTAAGAGATGAAGCACCTTTCCATCCCACAGGTATGCATCAGCAACAAGTTGTAATCTGTCGGTGTCATTGTAGGGCATCAAGCGGGAAGACTGAAAATACTTTCACCGTTTGGGAACTTGGGACGCTGGGCCATCACCAGCACCCGCAAGCGGGGGAATAATGATACAACTAAAGGTTGGTACATGTACGTGCACACGGCCATCACTCGGGTGGGATACAAACGGTAAGTAGCATTAACGGGACAGAGTCAGTGCAATACAACTATATGTCGCACCCTACATCCGAACTGCGACATAACACCCCAGGAACCTACAACGTCAGATTGTAATCATATTCGCCCTGTGCGCTCTGTGCGATCCACAGGACGACAGCAGAAAGCATGAGAGCGACGTTTTGGGATACGTTGGCGTAGCCATAGTAGGTAAATTGTTCGGGGTAGTCACCAAGGATATATTTGAGGACGAGGAGAGACTGGCAGTAGAGCGAAGAAAATTCAATCTGGAACCGACATGACACGAGACCAAAAATGACGCACCAGACTGCCTGCCAATCCACCGGCCATGAAGGCAAAGCCGACAAACAAGAAGAGTCTTGCTCTCCAGACGGCCTCAGGAGAGCCATAGTCATCACCTCTAATCCTGTCCTTGTCGATGAGGTTGATGACGAGCATGCCGAGGAGGGAGCAAATTCCTGGGACCCAGTCTACGAATTCGACATGGACTGGTGGAGGAATCTGGGGATCGCCGTATGGTGAGTGGGCGTGTGCAGAGAGGATGGCGGCATCGAGGAATGTCCAGTTGGCGAGTGCAAACTGCCGAAATTTAATGAGCTGGTACAGCATGAAGATGAGATTGGACGTACGAGGGCACCCGCGAGATAGATGCCAATTGTTCGCCTGTACTTTCCAATGTTGAACTCGGGGAAAGGATTCAGGCAGACTCTGCGAGGGTCATAGTCTGAGCGCGAGTAGGGCATGGCTAAAGTCGAGTTGGTTGTCTCCAAGAGTGGCGAGGAAGGCTGCGGGGTTCTGTACACGTAATTATGTAATAAAACATGAAAAAAATCAGAAAATAATAATGTCTCCACCCTCCTGAGTGGACCAATGCAAGTGATTGACATTCCCTCTTCTCCAGAGCCATCGAGCTCCTCAATGACCAGGCGTACTCGCAGCGCCAGTCGCCAGCCCGGCCCATCTAAAAAACGACCCCGTTTGGCAGCACTAGCGCGCGAGCCCTCCGTCATCGAGGTCATCGAGGTCACCGACTCGGACGATGACTACCCTGTACGTCTCTTTCCCAAAAAGAATCGTCGCCAGCCAGGACCATCACAGCCAACACCCGCCAAGACGTTGGACGCAGCGTTCTCCTTTGGAAAACCGAGCTCTGCGATCCTCGCAGACGTACCACCGGTGTCGGCACCCGGACCTTCACAGCATATAGTGCATCGAGAGCGACGGGGAGACGGTGGGCCGCTGTTCTTACCGAGCAGTGATGATGAGAAATACGTGATTCACCCAGCACTGGTCCCTGTGGCTCAGGATGTCCCCGACGCTGCGCTGGCGTATCCGCAGCCCCCTCCCCCTGAAGCAGCTGCCCCACAACTTGGACCACAAGCACCCGCGCCGGTCGATCCAATTGACGAATATATCGCTCGTGTGCTAGAAATCGTCCCCGATGTTCAGCCTGTCCACGCCCTTGCACTCATCGAACAATTCGTCCAATCTCAGCCGGGAAACGTCGTCGAGTTCGTGTTACACGCCCTTTTCGAAAATCCATCCTACCCAAAAGTAGACAAAAAGGGTAAACATAAGCGGGATGAACCAGACCTTGAACCCAACGCCAGAGGCTCCCCCAAGCCAAAGGTGGACTATACCAGCAAAGAGCGGGCGTACAATTGTGGTCCACACTACTTCGAGCGTTCCCTGGTCAGGAATTTTGCGTAATTGTGACACGGGTTTTCTTACTGAAGCCAGGGTCTTTCAGGAACAACTTATGATGGACTTTCCGCGGATCCCGAAACCACATATACGCTCACGGCTACTCGACAATCGGTTCTACGCGCCGACTCATCTGGTTCTCGCCGAGGAGCTCAAGAAAGTGCCTCTTCCTTTCAAATTAAAGTCGATCAGCTCTGTTGTCGGTAAAGGGAAAACAAGAGAAGATCCAGAATTCGACAAGGAACGAGAATGGGTATTGCTCAAAGTAGCTGAATTAGCCACTGAACGAGATGCGGCCTTAGCTGCTTCCGTCAACGAGAAAGAGTACGAAGACAATGGGGAAGGTATCGAGTGCGGATGCTGTTTTTCTGGGTATCCTTTTGTTTGTGCTTAATTCCTTGATTCTGCGAACTACAACTGATTTTCCAACAGGACCAGATGATTCAGTGCCCCGAAGCTCATCTTTTCTGCAAATCCTGCATGACGTCGTACGCTTCTAACCTACTCGGCGAGCATAATCCAAACATCGTCTGCATGGACCAATCAGGTTGTAAGCTCCCTTTCCCTGAATCCGAACTCGGTCGATTCCTCTCTTCCAAACTCCTCGAGCTTTATTATCGAGTCAAGCAGCGAAAAGAAATCGAGGCAGCTGGCTTGGAGAATCTCGAAGAGTGTCCATTCTGCGAGTACAGATGTGTCATTGAGAACGAGATGGAGAGACTCTTTAGATGCGAAAACGCCGAATGTAACGCGATCACTTGTAGAATGTGTAAGAAGCCGGTAAGTACGTTTTGCCTTTGTTCTACGGTTTGTATGCCCGATGTCAAGTTGTTGAAGCTGACCTGGGATTGACTGCTGTGTAGGATCATCTTCCAAAGACCTGCAAGGGTAAGTTTGGACTTCTTCTAGGTATCTAGACGGTGACCCTCATGTTGGATGCAGAAGTAGAAGACGACAAACACCTGGATGCGCAACATGTCATCGAGGAGGCTATGAGTAAGCTTAGTTCATTCATGACCTATCCTATTCCGACATTGCCCAACAGCCCAGGCACTCATGCGCAATTGTCCAAAATGCCAGAAATGTACGTTGCCTCTTCCAGCGAATGTATCATCCTAACCTATTGGTTCTCAGCATTCATCAAGGAAATGGGTGTAAGTATTGATGGATTGATTCATCGGAATATCCAATCTCTCAATATCTGGGCTCACGTTTGATAATGCGACAGTGCAACAAGATGACTTGTCCAAATTGTCATACCGTGTCGTGTTACATCTGTCGGAAGATTATTAATGGATATGATCATTTTGCGAATGTAGGTAACCAATTCTCTCCCTTGTTTGCAGGGCTATCTCGTAGAGAGTCCTCCCTATCGATGGTCGCGATTTGACTTACGATCACCCACTCGTTAGCCTCCTCCCTACTCTGGCAAGGTAGACAAATCGAAATGCAACCTTTGGGATCCAGTCGAGCAACGACACGCAGAAGAAGTGAGTCGCACAAATGCACCCCCCCCCCCAATTCCATCGCATCACTCACGCACACAACCCGCCAGGTATCCGAAGCTGCGAAACGCGCCCTCGCCGAACTCCGCAAGTCCCGCCCAGACGTGGACGAGACGAATCTCAAGGTAGATATCCCTGCGGCACAGGCACGTCCACGTCCTGGGGTTGCGCAGTATCAGGCTGCGCTCAGGCTCAATGGTGGTGCGGCTTTGCCGGCTTATATGGGGGCCGGCGCTGTAGGGATGGGTGGTCCGGGTGTCGGTATTCGTATGGGAGGCATAGCTCCGGGTATGGGTGCGGGTGCAGGTGGTGGTATGGGCATGGGCATGGGTGCTGGTATAGGCGCAGGCATGGGTGTGCCCCCCATGGGTCTGGGTGTCGGCGCCGGGAATAACCCATTCATGTTCGGAGCAGGCCAGGCACATCAGTTCGTACCCCAAGCATTTGGCGCTCTACCTCGACTTGCTTTGGACCCACAAGCATACGCGCATGAGGCGGCGGTCCCGGAGCCAGCGCTACCGTTGGCACAGGCGAGAGGACTACGAGTGGTGCGGCCAGCGCCGGTGCGAGCGTCTCTCGTGGCAGCGGTTGCTGGAGGCCAGCGGCGCAAAGCTCGGTAAAGGCTGGTGTTTTCTGGTCCGTTTCTTGGGATGTGCGTTTTTCGTTCGTGTCTTGGAGAAGCGACGACAACCTCGATCGTTGACGTGTCGTGATATTGCGATACCCTATATGCAACTCCCTTATTTTTCTAGCGTATGTCGATCAGTGTTCGCACTCGAGTATGATACATGGCATGTTTTTGGTGGTAGATAATGACGAGCTCAGATTATTTTTGAATAATAACATTTGGTTTGTTGGTTCATTCCTTCTTGCAGCAGCACTACGAACAACATCTCGGTACAATGTATGCGTGAAAGAGCACGTTGGGCACATTGCAAACGTTCTACTCTAAGATGGATCTACAAGCTGATGGGGCAACGATGCAGTTCTGTCCACAACTGCCTCCGCTAAATCTGAGATCTACCTTCAATACACACCCACGATGAACACAACACGCCACGCCCAACCACGAACCCATCACGCGCACCAGAGATCACTGCGATCTCGCCCAACGCGCCTCGATCTAATTCATGGCTACGATCGGCTTGACCAAGAACTCGTCCTTGGTCTTCTCCCCCTGGATGATCTGCCCAACAATCGCCTTGGCAACGTGGAAATCGAGGAACGGGATGTACGGGATTCCAGCCTTGTCGCAGTGTTTCTTGAGGTTGTCTTTTTCGTCTATTCCGGTCACTTTGACGAAGAGGACGTCGGCGTGTTGCGCTGCGGACAAGTCTGAAACGAAGGGGGGGAGTAAGGAATGGGAGTGGAAGGGAAATGCGAGATGCGAGATGCGAACGTACCTGAGACACCATCACCGAAGAAGAATACGGTCGGGCCTTGACCGTCGTGGTCTCGTCTGTAGTCCCGATAGGGCAAGATCGCGCGCGATTTGTCGTGACCGTACCCACTACAAGGGGTGGTTTCAGAATGGATCCGGTATGCTCGTATCCTTGGCTCAAACGATCGGGCATCGTTTGCCGGAAAGAGGGGCAGGGGAGCTTGAAGGGAAAGGAACCGTACCTTTCAGGGTGGCGCCAGGTGACGAACCATTTACCCGTCGCGTCGCGTCGGACACCGTTTGAAACGATAGAGATGTCTTTGACGACGCCCTTGTCGTAACCCTTGGCAAGTTCCGTCAGGACGGCTCGGATGAGTTCGTCCATGCCGCTATGAAAACATAGCCGGATCAAAACACGCGTGGCTCGGCAAACGTTCCCCGCCGATGGGGTCCGTGTGGGAAAGAAGAAAGGGAAATGAAACCATACCTCGACACGATGGTAAAGGGGATATCACTCTCATCACAAAACTTCTTGAAATCGATGAACCCATCCGTAAAGTCCACAGGTCGGCGCCCGTCTGTGCCTGCGATCGTTTGATAATGAAACACAAGACATGGATGGATGAATTGATCAGTTGTTAGAGTTGCAAACAACGAGAGAATGACGCGCGACGCGTCAAGTATACACACCGGTAGGCGTCGTGAGATACGTCTTGCAATCCTCTAGCGAATGTCCATTATCGGATACACTCCCCAACATGAGTTCGAATGCATCCCTAGTGAAATTTACCACGACCGTGAGCGTGATGCAGAGACAATGGGTGTGAGAGCAACGACTCCATTATGTGTGCTGGTGACAGGGTCCATCCCCCATGGATGAGAGACGTACTTGAACGATTTACCCCTCGCCTTTCCACTCTTGTCAAACTCGAGGATCTCCATGTTGAGCGCGATTCGTTGAGGCGCTCCCATCCCATAGTTGTCCGTGACGTCTGCAAAGGATCATTTTTTCTTCTCAGTGGGCAGTTCGTCCTCCGAAGAGGGGGCGTACAATCGTTAGAGTCGCACGTCGTGATCGTGCCATCCCTGAAATTTTCAATTCGCCATAGTGTGCGAGCGGGAGGGCTCGGGATCGCACCAGTCGCTCAATACGACGAATTTCTTGTCAAAGTAAAAGGGTTGTGTCTGCAGGCCACCCGACATTCTTTACAAGTCCAAGTATGTTGAAATGCCTCGCTTGGCCGTGGTCTAGCTCAAGGATCGGGAAAGAAACGAGTGAATGTGTGGAGCGTTTCGCTCAGATCTAGGGTGAAGTCTCACTGGGAATGTTTGTGGAGTCACTGCCTTCGGGAGCCATGATCCCATCTTATCGCTCCAAGATCATAACGCAAGGTGGAAAAAAAATTATGCACTTGTGATTTAGCGTATGTGTACAGATGAATCTACCAAGCATTCGTATATAAAGGGGTGAAATGATAAGTTAAGTGTAAAGTGCAAGGCAAGTAATGGACAGGTATCCAGGTATGTAGACTACAATGGAAAAGCTCTAATCAGTCGATGAAACCTCTATATCATAAAATGCACATCCAACGGAAAAGAATCTACCAATCTAGTTCAGGGGGGAAAAACTTAGCAATCAGGTTCTCGTAGTATGGGCGTAGCTTTTCGGCGTTAACGGGTTCATCGCATTTGGAGTAGAGATCATATGGATTGAATGCGCGCACGGCCTCGAGTGCTTTGGCATCTTTGGCATTTGTCAGGTGCATGTAAGCACCTTCGCGATGCCATCTACCAATGTGCTGGTCAGATAAGGGAATGAAAGATAACTGTTTATAAGCGACGTACGGGTAGAAGCTGTGATATCGGATCATCGCCAAAGCTTCCTCAGGGAGAGTGCACTGATCTTTGACCACGTGGTACAGATACTGATATCCACGGGCGTCAGATAGTGCTGTCGCTCCATGATTGATAACTTACCTCGTCATGTCCCCATGATATCATCACGTTGTGGAGCCCACAGTGAGCCTCGTAGATACCATACTTGGTAGAATAGACCGCATCGTAGCTGTCAGGGTTCCCCGCGAACGTCTCTGGGTAGATGTTCTTGTCCGAGAAAGCACATCCAACCACGAATGTGTCCTGGGAAGATGAGATCAGTGCTGAGAACTTTCGTCCAAGTCGAACTAATTTACCCCAACAACATCCCACTGGCCCTCACTATCGAAGAAGTACAGGAGCTTGCCGAGATCATGGATAAGGCCAGCGACCTGCATCCACTCAGGCTTTCCATCACGTCTGATCGCCTCTGCTGTTTGGAGGAGATGGTCGATTTGAGATAAATCGGTCTGCAATACATGTGAGCGTGGATTACGAAGCTTTCGAACATGCACTCACATCAGGATCGGAATCATCCACGAGGGTGTTGAGCATCTCCATAGCTTGCCAGATACCCATGCGGGCACGCTTGCGGCTCTTGAAATCAACACGCGCCTTGATGTTGAATGCAACCGTTTGCTTCTCTACATTGATATTCAGATCATGATAGCTGCGTGGAGGAACAGTGCCCACCATGCTGCTCTTTGTAAAAGGCCTTGACGCGCTCACAAGCACTGTCATACTGTCTGAAGGTGTTCTTGTCCTTTGTTGCGACGAACTCTGATTCCTCATCCCAAAGCTTGCCTTTGAGGACGTTGACTGAAAAGTCGATAAGGAATCAGAGGTAAGTGACGAAAGTGACGATTGCAATCGACCCACCATCATCAATGGCATCGGAGACCTCGTCGAGGACATTCCCTGAGTGGTTCAAAGCTGGCATGGTGAACTGAGTATGTCGAAGACCCAAGAGACTACTGATGGAAGGGAAGAGGTTGGATGGCAAATGCAGAACTCACCCAATGTGCTTTATACCCTGGACAGGATAGAATCAAAGCCCCTGGTGCGTATAACGCGGTTACAAATCCAGTGCCCGAGAGTAACACATCGGGCCCCGGAGCTCCACATTGTTACTACGGGTCTGTTTGGTCAATTTGGGCGACCCTTTTTGTCAGCAGTGACGATGTGGTACTGCGTGTAATTGCCATTTTCGTGAGTCGACACAGCTCCTTCTCACTGGCAACAGGCCCGGTTCTTCTAAGTCCAAGATCTGATGGGCGCATCGTGATTCCTGGTGATCATGACGCTTGTGGGCGGGTGCTTCGTGTCATGAGGCTGAGCTCCGTTCAGGCAAGTCATTTGCGTCCCCACGGGTCCAAAAGATACCGTGGGCCTCCATTGTCGCTTGGAGTCAGGTTCAGCGGGGTTTGTGAGTTCGACAACGACGGCTCATTGAATGGAGCAGGATAACGTGGCAAGTTGCAACATGGTCGTCGTTAACGCCATTTGCTATCTATCCGAGTTGCTCGGTGGAATCTAGGAAGCCTGTCGTTCGTGTGAACGACCAACTTTTTTTTGTTTTGTTTTGTTTGATAAAATATGGTGTTCAGTTTCAACTGGAGGACCTATTAAGTATTACGTTTGTGACGTTGGAGCAGAGTTTTAAACGTTTCGCATCCGAGGGGGCCATCTAGAAAGATAGTCTGTAACGTTATCGCTTGACGACTGTACCACAAGCCATTTGAGAGCTGTGATTGGAGGACGGCTGGCGCAGAAGGGAGTTACTTAAGGGACGTTCCTGTGCCAGAACCGGGTTCTTTTCCTCGGCTGGCATCGGCAGCAGTGATCTTGCTTGGAGCTGGGGCTGTGCTGGGGCTGTGCTGGGGCTGGGTACTCGTTCCGTCGATCTCGCAAGGTGTGGACAATTAGGAACACGAGGGAGTCTCATGGGAGCATGTAATGAGTCGTTGTGTAAGTTATAACTACAAGCTCGAGCGGAGTCGTGGCAAGCTCACGCAATATGGTGGGCCAGACAGCGGACCGCTCCGGGCCCACGGTGGGAACTGAAGTACATACTGAATTATGACATGGCAAAGAGGGTAATTACAACCCTCCCAGGTACGGTACCACCTCAAGGGTAGTCGAATGCGACGAGTGTGGCCCGGGCGGTTGGCTCGAACGAGCCCCGCCGAGAGTCGTGTCCATCGATTCATCACCTCACCTCATGCTCCATGGCGCCACACCGTATCGCTCTGCAGCGCAGCGAGGTACGAACGCAGCCACAGAGCATTGTCTTCGGACGAGTAGCGTTAAGTAAGCGAGGTCCTCCCGCACCCGTCCGAGCCCATTCGCTCGTCCTCGCCTTTTCTTTTCACCCACTGCTCCCTGATCTTGATTTTCCCAATGGAGGTGGGATCCCGAGTGCTCGACCCCTTTTTCCGGGTCGTATTCATTCGCAGGGAGGCGTTTCCCGCCCGCCCTCGCAGTTCACTCCCCACCCACTGGATCCAGGTTCCCATCTAGGGTCGGGAAGCGCTGCGCGCTTTCGCCCACTCTCCTCCACCATTTCCCCTTCTTACTCGCCACAAGTAATACATGGACCGTAAATACCTTACTACAATGAATCCATTTGTCCTCCCCTTTCCTTCCATCTCACCCAAGCGATATGGACCGCAGTCCAGAGTATTGGATGATAATACAGTGCCATCTCCGCCACACTTCATGTAATACAGGTGGATATGAAACCGACCCTAAGTGGAAAACTGAAATCGGTTCGGAAACGATTGTCAGGGAACATGCATTGCTGGTATCTTGGTTCTAGTTCACAGCTACAGGATATGTAACTACAGGCGTGTCACGACTCTCACAGACCTTCTTGAGCATCAGTGTCACCGAGTTCACAGCTAAGCGTCAGTCACCGTCTCACTTGTTGGGGTTAGGAATTGGCCAGTTGTCAAAGCCAAGGTCAACACCTGGCTGAATTTCAGCTCGACGGGTATTTTCGGAGAGAGCATCACTTACCCCAAGCGGGCATGATTAGTCGTTTTTGCTTTCCACCGGCTGCCACACCATCAAGCTTCGCTACGTCGTCGGCTGTCAATTTGTTGTACACAGCAAGAGCACCTGTAAAGTTTGCTTCGATGCGGGCCGGGGTGACCGACTTTGGAAGCACGACAACGTCCTTTGCAACTACGATATGCCATTCGTGATCATGACAAGCGTGCGAATGAGTAGAAGAAGCCTTACGGAGATAACCTAATAGGACATCAGATGTCTTCAGACCATACTTGCATGCAATCTCTGTGGCCACTTCATCGGAGAACAGGGGTGAGTTTGTTGAGCCGAGAGGCGAGTACGCCTGGGGAACAATCGTCTTGGATTTCAAGTAGTCCAAAAGTTTGAGTTGAGGGTTGTACAGGTGAAGCTCCAGCTGATCAAAACAATTGAGTTTGCCAAAATCACAAAGGATATTAACAACAAACCTGATTAACAGCCGGGATGATTTCTGCGGTTGGCAGAATTTTCTCGAGGATCATCTGCGAGAAGTTTGATACACCAATGGACCTCACTTTGCCTGTGATGTTTTTCAGTCGAGGTTCCATGTATTTTACTACGATAGTCCAGATCCTGTATCTCACCTGTCTTGACCAGCGCTTCCATATCCTTCCAAGTTTCTTTCAGATCCCTTGACTCATCGACGTCACGATTCCCATTTGGACGCGTCGGGAACACTGGGTGGTTCCCATTTGGATTCAATGCCACTGGCCAGTGGACGAGGTATACTTGAGGTAGTAAAGGGCGTCACTATACCAACGGTAAATGAACAAGGTCAGGGCGTACGATCGAGGTAATCCGTCCCCAGATTAGCGAGAGTCTGATCGAGGCACTCCTCAACTCGTCTATGGTACGTGCACCACAATTTACTGGTGATCTACCGTGCAACGTTAGCAAAATCCAGAACTTGCCTAAGCGAGATTCGGTTTGTTACATACGTAGACTTCTTCTCTGGGAACGCCAGATGCTTTCAGACCTTCGCCGACTTCCTTCTCGTTTCCGTACGCCCTGTACCGTCAAGATTCATCGGTCAAGTAGAAGATCCCAGAGACCATAAGTGACTCACCAAGCGCAGTCAAGGTGTCGATACCCCGCTCTGAGTGCCGCTTCAACAGCGTGCGCAACCTCATTGGGTTTGGATTGCCAGGTCCCTACGATTCCAAGCACTCAGTACACGATTTTCCTCGTCATCGCAAGTCGCGCTCACCAAGACCAACGGCTGGGATGGACTCCCCGTTGTTCAGTTTGATAAGATGAGAAGACATGAATGAGAAACGTTCGAGGGAGTGCGCGGGACTCCGAGTCCCACCCTCGTCGCTTTTCAGTTCTTAAATATCGACGGACCGGACGGACCGAACCAACGACCAGGTGCTCTTGGGGAGATTTTAAGAGGATGCTTCGGTGTCCAAATCTGTTTATGGCCTGGTGGCGAGTACCTTAGTAACGATTGGCAGCAGCGAGCCGTAGTTTCGCGTCTCTCGGCGTTGAACGACACACGATCCATACTTTATCAGCGCGCTGTTTGTCCGTTTTTTTTGCATTGAGCTGGCTCAATGGCTTTGGTTCCACGTATTTGCACCTTGTTCGAACTGAAAGCTCATGGAATAGACTTGTAATGGTAGAACTTGAGGAGGATGTTGGATTCAGTGCTTGGTTGAGTCATGGACTCGGATCTGCGAGGGTGGTACAACATAGGCAAACATACCGGCTATCCCGCTCCGGCGCATCGGACCGACTCTCCACTACTATATCTACAGGGTCAGCCGATCAAACAAGCAAGTCACCCCTTCAATTTCTAGTGCCAGAATCATTTCGCCACGTACTGGAGAACGCACCCTACCTGTGGATTTTTTGATAGGAAAAAATGGGTACTACAACACGTGTCACGTGTGGCTCCCGTGGAGTATTGAAGTTCCAGCGATTGCCTCCTTGGACTCTTTCGCGCCGCTCATCTGGGGCTCGCCAACGTTGAAAATGAAAGGGGGACAGCCGTAACCGAATCATGATTTGGATCTCGGCTTGCTGTCTCGGGTCAGCGTCGCTAATCTGCGCTGAGCGGCTTCGTTCATTATTTAACTAGCACTCCCACCCCATCCAATCGGCACTTGGGACGGTCTTCCTCTGCTTTTAGCAATATTTCCAACATGCTTTCCGAGCTCAAGGATTCGAGTACCACGCGACGCAAAGCTTATGGTTTACCATGTTCCCCGGTGGTTCCTTAACACTGCATTCGTTCATTGGGACGTCATCTGGGATGCAAATGACCGGACGCTTCCATTGTTCCTCGAAAAGAGTGGTTTAGGTTTTCCAGATTCCAAGCCCGTCAACGTTGGGGTTGTCTGGGATCTAGGTATTCTCCGCGACCACGTCTACGTTCGAGTTGTCCTTACCGCGGTTGCTTGACCTTTTCTTTACATCATTCTCCATTTGGGCGACATCTTCGATCCCACTGGGTCTGGCTTTCACTATTCCCCTTTTTTATTGAGCGGTCCACTTTGAAGAGGTTCGCGGTCCGTTGAGGTGACCCTGTTTCACCTCGTCGAGAATCATGTACTGTGATTTCGTAGCATTCCCCTTGGTGGGTGAAGAAGCAAAGACCAAGAACAAGGCTTGGTTGTTCCCAACCTTTCAACGATCACGAAACGTCTGGGCCGCACAATCTAGAGTCGCCCTCACTACAACAACCGTGCTCCTGCCCCCACGCAGACGACGCATCCATCTAGGCATGGCGCGCAACGTTCCCATTTTCTACACCGTTGTCGCTCCGAATGAACCCGGATATCCGGGCGTGTTGCCGGCGGCTGGACGTCATAACATTTTGACAACTTGACAAGCCTTCGGCATCCGGGCCTCACCCCCGTCCATATGTGTACTTCTCGTACGGATCAAACTCGCCGATATGTCCTACACGAGGCGATAAGATATCTGATGGCTCTCTCGGAGACACATCTCCGGAGCTCGGTCGCCAGATTGACGGCCGGCAGTCGGCGCGTCGTGTTATCCGAGTTGAACAAGCCGTATCATATTTTCGGTCCGAACGCGCTTACAATGATCGGCTCGAGGGTCTCTGTGCGCCTATCACGAGGGTAGAATGAATGAGGTCAATGATCATCGATCAGATCAAGACGTTCCTGTAGGTGAGTGATATGATTACCAGTCGGAAGTAAGGGACACAGAGGCGGTCCGGCTCCGAGGCGACGTTTAGCCAATCAGGGTGAGACGATGCTGGTCATGTGGTGCATCACAGAGACTCGCACCCTCAACTTCGTTGGCTGATCGCGTGAGCGTTCAGCTTGGCGCTGTCAGAGGTAGTCTCGGTGGCGAACCGTCCTAATACCATTGGTAACAGCCAGCGAATATTGAGTTGGTGGATACAGACTCGGATTATGATACCACCGCCTTTGCTAATAGTAGTCGCGACATTCAAAATGTACGCAGGAATGCCAGACGGCATCAATCCTTCAACCTGAGGTACCCTGTGCAACACATCAGCCGTGCTCTTTGAAACCTAAATCAGCCTCGGTCCTGCAGAGCGTAGTCAAGGTGTGTTTGCCTCACTTCGGTGCGGCAGTTGGGGAAAAAATCAAGTCCATCATCCTTTACCTGGGTACTCTTTGAAATTGACAGCACCTATCTAAAAAGTGCTGCCGCAAACCTTAAGAAGGTTCTACGTGCCAAAAATAACATTGCGCAAGCGGGAGGGGAACCTGCGCAGGAGCTCATGATGTTGGACGGATAGCGGGCTGATCCAACATATTCTGCAGCGTTGTAGGACGGTCGGATCCAGGCTTAGGCTTCTTTAACTATGAATTCAGGTAACGTTCGTTGACGAAAATTGCACAGCCTAGGACAGAAGTCAACGTTTCAACACTCACTTGCCAAAATCTGAGCTTGTCGTAATCCTAAGGCCTTGTGCTCGCGAAAAGTGTGTACGTTCATCGGACAAACACAGTTGAGTCTCTCCGAATGTACAAGCATTGTGAGCTTTACTAGAAAAAATCATGTTGATGAACATATTCCATGTTTCTCAAGACGCACGACCAAAAACAAAGTATTTTACACTGGTGCAGATTGTTCGAGAGTAAAAAGTAAAGAGAAGATAGATGAGAACGCAGGCATGAAGCGAAGCAGTTCAGTAATGCCCTCAACAACGATCCCCGACGCCGATTTTGTTATCTCTCTACATGAAGCCCGGAGACTTAGTCGCAAGGGCAGCCTTGGTAGGTTCCAGTAGTGCATGTGCACTGGACGCCATTGGAGCCGTTTGCCGAGCAACTGCCAATGTAGCCAGTGCCGCTGCCACACTTGTCACAGGGGCAACCGTTGTACGTGCCTGCAGTGCATGTGCCGACGGTGTCGCTTGGGTTAGCAAACCCACCCGAACAGCCTGTGATAAAATACGCATGTTAGCGGATCGCTTGAGGTACAGACGAAGTGAGCTTACCGTTCTGGAAGCAGTTTCCGATGTAGTTTTGGCAGTTGTTTCCGCTCTGGCGCTCGAGGAGACCTCCCTCCTGTGGAGAAAGCTACGGTCAGTGATCGTTCTTCCGTTTGTCAAGGAAATGAGGCAACATACAGTGCATCTATTTACACCAGGCGTCGCGGACGTCAGGGCAGCGGCAGCAGCTCTTGACGAAGTACATGCTGATATGAGTAGGTGGATTTGTGAGGCGAGCTGAAACTTGAAAGCTGAGGAAGTTGTTGAAGTTGTTGAGCAACTCGAGCTTTGCCAGCGAGGTTTATATACCTATCATTGATCCTCATTTCGGTCATCTAGAATGTGACAGCACGCTAGAAAAATATGGCGGGCATTACAATGCCGTCCTGGACAACCATCAATGGAGACCTGTACTGATCCCAGTCATTGATGTTACTTCAAAGGTGGTTAGTTCGACTCACTTAACTACATTCACTCGGATTCATTTTTTCATCGCTGCCCGTCAAATCATGCGTCATCAAGAGAGCCTACAGTTCGGAGAGGCGGGGATGTTCTCTCATTCGTGGCTGTGCCACATTGTGCTTGCCATTCAATCGCACTGCAATGCACGGAGTAATATGTATGTGTTCATTATAACGGTCATCCGAAAAACAAGGAATATGAGCAAATTTTAGCTTACATTTGTCGTAAGATGAGATGAAAACGGGGTACTGGAAGAGTAATGATGGATGATACATAGCCATTATTAGTGCACGCGTTGCGGCCACTTACTCTCACAACGCGGTTATCAGTATTTGAGACTGGTCTAAACGTTGGACAAAACAGAATCTGGAGCGCTCCAGGCCCCATCTAGATTGCTCTAGAGCGGCCTGGATTCCGTTTCGTCCGACGTTTCAGCCAGTCTTCAATCTTGCTAACCGCGTTGTATCCGAATCTGTTCTTTTCAGCGGATCCAAGCCGAAATCGGTAAAGGTCATCGCGAAGCCCGGGCCACCGCAGTGACATTGTGGAGATAAATTACCGTTCTGGGGACTATGTAATGGGTGGAGCCGAAGATGCAATACTCGTGACGGCGGTGACGGCGGTTATACGATGTTTGCGAGTGTGGACACTGTGGAGCGGACGTTGTCAAACGATATCAATCCGTCTCGCACATAGCGGTGCCTAACCGATGCGGCAATGATTTCGAATGCTGTCCAAAGAGCTGGTTATGTATAATGTAATCTCTTGAGCACAGCAAGGCACTGATCGTGGGGGTGTAAGACACAATATTTGTCGAACGGACGAAGCCTCACTCGCATGAAAGGCTCTTGAAATCTACTGCTGCTGCTGGCCACGTGTATGAAACGTGAGTATCACCTCACAGAAAGGATGACTGTAATAGCGGGTCTCAAAGCTAAAGTTGGGACATGAGGAAAGTTGGCGAAAGAGCGACACGTCAGCCAGCTCAATGAGGCAAACCGAGATGTAGTCTATAGGGAGCCTTTCCTGAAGGGTTTGACAAGCGACATCTTCCAGAGCATCCAGCGATAAATTAAAGAACACGTTGATAAGGAATGACAGTCCCATGTTGAGGGAACCAAGAGGGAACAAGTAGAGACGCGTCGATCACTCCTTGTAGTGTCAAAATGATTACATTATTTGCGAGATTGGTTTTCAAATAATTTACAGACGTGAAATTAGCGTTTTGTCATTGGCTACAGCTCACATGACTCTGGGAATCCGCGCTGCATCCAAGGATTTTATCAGACCGTCGATCATAGCGGTTTGCCTCATCAGACGGTCTGGTCAACAGACTAGGTGGAAAGTACTACACCAACTTCCGAGCACCACACAAGACATTGATGGAATCTTTCCGCCGTTTTCTTTTTTCCCCTCATATGTACTTAGGAGCTGTCTTACCAGGCCGCTTAGGCAATTTGAACAGTGCAGCTGAATGTCTGTTCTGTCGCCAAAGTGGCCTAGTAAGAGATCTTCCAACGAATTTTCATGATATACTACAGTAAGACTTGACGATTGAGAATAGAACGAGGTCGCGGGGACCCACAACCACAACCAAGCGACTCTCCAAGCCTGGGCTTGCACAGCAACGGTGATTACGAATCCGCACGGGCCAGTTCATTTTCTTTCAGGAGTACTAACTCCAAGCCAATCATCTGTTTCTCACTTGGTTCAGGCCCGTCATCATTTCACCACCGATAAAACCACAGTTGTACCATGGATTTAGAAGAGTTCGAGGTCAATCATCGTGAATTTGACACGACCACGAATGACGCAACCAGCTCGTTATCGATCCCAGATGCGTTGAAGTGGATCGATGCTGAATGGCACACTGCCAGCAGGCGAGCAAGGTGGATGGATCTACTTGGTGACTATGCTGGAACTGAGCCATTCATCATCGATGGTGGTGTATTGTCGCAAGTGTTCCATTTTTGTTTCACTAATCTACGTGCCTTCTCTATAGGGCATTCTCTGATCCAGCTAGTTATCGACGATCCATTGCTGGCATTAGGCAAACCAGGTGGTACGCATCGACGTTGCATTACCTCGTAAAGGATTCGTGCATGACCATGGAATCAGATCCTTCCTTCCAGATTCTGCACGCTTTCTACATACTTGAACGTACACTGGACGAGTTTATCAAGCGCTCTACTGTCTTTGACGTCGTATTTTGGGATGGTGAGTTCCATGTGGTTGCCTAGACTCCATCCTGAAACCTAGTAGAAACACGACACCTTGCATTGAGGACCGGCGTGGGTGACTTCGAAGAAGCGTCCAGGTCCCTTGCTTGTAAACTTCTATTCAATCACTTGCTAAAGATACCGCAAGTCTCTGTGTACGTCTTCACTGATCTGTCCGATTCAAAATGGAGGGAATACCAGTTTTTGCGAAAAGTAAGTCGACATAGGCTAGTGATCTTCATCCCGTTCACTCTCACGTAGCCTATGTTCGCCCTGGTCAATGATGGCGGCACAGATCAGGATGTGATAGATCCTTTCACCGCTCAACGCCTCCTTTGCCACCGTGTCTTTTTGTGTGATCTTTTAACGAGTGGACTGGCGCTCGCTCTCTTGGCTGGCGCTGAATTCCGTGACTCGAAGGTCAGCCTCCTCACGTGGTCTTCACGAGTGAAGACTCGTTGACCTCACTGAACAGGTACTTTCTTTTGTCTACGAATCGAAATCACGTCGAACGAACGATTCCATTCCCACTCTTGTTCGTGATGCATGTTCCACTGCGGCTCGTGTTCTCGAAGGAGAGGCGAAGAACGTTACTCTCGTTCAATCATTCACATCAATTGAAACCCTACCAACATTAAGAGCACTTGCGGTCGAGGATGTCGTTCTAGAGGTGGCATCCCTGACACGATTTTCCGGTCCTCAAGAGAAAGCTCTCTTCTTTGCATTCCTCATTCATCTAGTGCTGCTTCTTCGTCTCTCGACGCAAGATCGGGCCAGAAGATTAGAGCCTATGAAAGCTAAATTCAAACGTCAGCTCGCATCGGATTTCCTCCCGACCGTTTTCCGAGCTGCGGAGGTGGCCATCACGTCATTGAGTACAACCATCGATATCGATGTGAGGGTGTTCATCGCGCTCGTTCGGTTCTTGGCAGAGAACAGCACTCTCTCGGTGCAAGATATATTCGGGAATGATATCGCCAAAATCGTGGAGGATAAACTATCTTCATTCTCTGTTCCAATTTCAGCATTTTCGCAATTCGCTTCGGGATTCCTTCCGTTGCCAGCGCTTACCTCTCCACCCACAGAGAACAGGTTCGGGATGCTTCCCTTCAGCAACAAGATTTTCGACGACGAACTCGCGCCTATTCGTCGTCTCACTGACGACGATGATGCGAGAGCCCACCGAGTCGATGAAGCGGAAGAAGATGAGGGAGTGGACAGCGATGAAGGGTCCGATACCGACGAATGGGACACCAGTAGTGAAGAAGAGGAAGAAGAGACAAGTGCACCCAAATTTCCATTCGAAGTACCTAGAACAGGTTATTTCGACGACGGCACGCTCTTCAACGACACGCGGCATTGGCACAACCACAAAAGGCCCCTGTTGCCGAAGCACCTCGGAGGTGAGGCGCCGCCTGCGAACGCGACGGAGAGGCAACGGAAGAAGAAACTTCGGGCTGACCAACGGTTCATGAAGACGTTGCATGATCAGGCTGCGACCTTGACCGGCGCATCGGGTGCAGCGCTCCATCAGATCAAGATACCGCCGGTCGGTGCGGCAGCAAATCATCCTCCGTCCAAGGTCACTGCATTCGCATTGTACGACCGATCTGCTCATCATTAACTGAGACGCATACAGCCACAGAAGCAAAGCTATACACGTCCCACTGCTTCCAAAGCTACACAGAAACACTCCAAAGCCGACGCCATCCGGGAGAAAAATTTGGTCCAAAAGGCTCAAAAACAATTCAACGAGTGGACCACGTGGTTGACAGAGCGCATCCGCGATCTGGATTCCGAGACCTCGGTGTCTTCTCTGGAAAAGACCCTCTCAGATTTGAAACGCAATCCGAGGTCCAACGAGCCGTTCGTTGCGGCCGAGTTGGCGTTGTATCGTCTCCATCGGTTGTTGCAGCATTGGATCTTGGATCCGGATTGTGACTCGGTCGCGGTCCGCGACAAACATAGCATAGCGGCACTTCGCACGATCAAGGACATCCTTGAGCTCAACTATTCGACGAGTGACATCCGAAAATGCATCCAAGACGTCCTGAACGTCCTTGGCTTCTCCGCATACACAAACACGCTCATGATCGCTTCAACGACACAGGACGATCGTCGTCTCACTTTCAAATTTGTCAAGTTGGTCAAGTCAAAAACGCAAGAACCCTTGCACGCGTTCATGCGCATCAAGGAGCATCCGATCGAGTGGCAGTTGCGCGTTTTTGGCGAGTACATGGATCGGAGTATGGACAGCCAAGTCGATCCGCGGGTCTCGTTCGAACCCGATGCATGGCAAAGACAAGTCCTGGACGCGATTGATGACAAAAAGTCCCTTCTCGTTGTCGGTGCGTGATCGTCGGATTCGGAAGCCGTTTGGGGTGTATTGAATTATGTATCCTCAGCCCCGACCAGTGCGGGTAAAACGTTCATATCATATTATGCGATGGAAAAGGTCCTTAGAGGGTCGGACGAAGGTGTCATCGTTTATGTTGCCCCCACGAAAGCACTCGTTTCCCAGGTCGCTGCTGAGATATACGCGCGGTTCAGCAAGGACCTGAATGGCCGTAAGTTTCTCCCATTGTTCTTGCCAAAGGACTCGATCGAAATGCGTCACGATATGCAGGGAGTTGCTGGGCCATCCATACCAGGGACTATCGTATCCACGATCCTCAGAATTGCCAGATTCTCGTTACGGTTCCGGAGATGCTTGCTATCATGATGCTTTCGCCACCCTTGGCGAAGGTGTGGACTCCCCGCGTGAAATAGTGAGTTTGTTTTGCCTGTTTTCGTGCAGTGCTTCATAATCTTTATAGTATCATTCTTGACGAAATACATACGATCGGTCAGCAAGAGGGTGGGTCTGTATGGGAGCAAATCCTGCTTCTGGCTCCTTGCCCCGTCATGTCAGTTTCTGTCCTTTTCTCACTCACGTTTGGCCGATGATGATCTATTCGACCTTATATAGTGGCTTGTCCGCGACGGTCGGAGCACCCGAGAAATTCAACACATGGCTCGAAGCTGTTCAGAAAGCGGGTGGTTTCCAGCACACCTTTGTTCACCACCCACACCGATACTCCCATCTCCGCAAGTTCTTTTACAACATCTACGAAGAACCGAATAGCACGTTCGAATCGATCTCCACGTACAAATCCACCGGACGGATGCGGTTCCTCCATCCGATCGCGATGCTCGCCTTTGGACCTAGATCTATCCCTTCCGATCTGACATTAGAAGCATCAGACACGTTGACGTTGTATCGAGCACTCGCGGCCCATGGCGACGTACCACCCTCGACGTTGGACACGCTGGACCCATTGAAGTTTTTCCCCACTGACAGACTCTTGCAACAAAAGGACGTAATCGCATACGACGCGGCGCTCAAAGCATGTCTCGCACCAATGGTTACCCAGTTCGATCCACGTAACCCAGCGGCCCCGTTGTACAAGGTTATTGTGAGCCTCGAGGATGGCGCGCTGAGTCAGGTACCCACCGAGGTGATCAATACCCAGCCCGAGCGCGCGACGTTCACCGAAAACTTGATTCATCTCGTTTGTGACCTCCACACCCAAGGCGATCTGGTAAGCTTCACATGCTCGGGATGCGCACGCACAGTAGAGTTTCTCAACACACCTGTTCCCATCCCAGCCAGCGATCTTTTTCAACTTTGATCGAACAGACTGCGAGATCATGGCCATTATCCTCCGGCGCGCGTTACTCGCCAAAGAAAAAGAATGGCGCGCGTCGAATCCAGAATGGCAACGCAAACTGGCGCAATACGAAGAATGGCTATCGAGGGCGAAAGATCGCGAGCGGGCAGCTGCTAGAGCAGCGAAAAACAGAGTAGAGCCGGACGAGGTCAAGACGGAGACGGTGGAGTGGCAGGCGACGTTTGATCCCAACGCGCCGCTGCCACAATTTTCGTTTGCGGGTCAGCATTCGTCGTATACGCAAAGTATGCTCGAGGAGGAGTTGGAGCAACTGGCGCGGTGGACGTCGACGCCCCAGTGGGCGCTCTTTTGCTTGCAACGGGGAATTGCGGTGCATCATTCTGGCATGAACAAGCGCTATAGGACGGTTGTTGAAAGGTGGGCAAGGTCGACGTTTGATTTGTGTTTCTGGATCACTGAGACGGTCTGGTAGCCTATTTCGTCAGGGATTCATTCGTGTCATATTCGCAACAGGTTATTTCTTTTACTCGGCATCGAAGTGAACGACTCTAACAGAAACTTGCACAGGCACGCTCGCACTCGGTATCAACGCACCAACGAAGACATCGGTCTTTTGTGGTGATTCGCCATACTTGACAGCCCTCATGGTACGTTGTAACTGGATGCATTCGTGGGATGAAGCTGACAGTCCCCATCAGTACCGACAATGCGCTGGTCGTGCTGGGAGACGTGGATATGATCTTCTCGGCAAGGTCGTGTTCTATGGTCTCCCCATGGATCGGGTGCAACGTTTGACCTTGTCCAAGCTCCCATCTCTCGGTGCCAACTTCCCAGTGACGTCTACGCTCATTCTTCGTCTCTTCAACCTTCTCGATGGTTCTGGGTACGCGCCGGCCGCCGTGAATGCCGTCCAACGCTTGTTCCGTCTTCCTCAAGTCAGCTTCGGTTCCGAGGAGGGCAAACACCAACTCCTACACCACCTTCGTTTCAGTATCGATTACCTCCGACGTGCACGCCTGTTGGACGAATATGGTCGCCCGTTCAACCTCTTTGGGATCGCCTCTCACCTGTACTACACCGAACCGAGCAACTTTGCGCTCGTCACGTTGCTCAGACATGGCGTCCTTCACCGGATCTGTGCCCAGCCCAGCGTCATCCAAGCCAAGCGAGATTTCATCCTGCTCATGAGTCATCTATTTGGAAGACGGTATTTGCCGGGATCATATCTCAAAGACGAGAATACGGCGGAAATCATCAAGACGTCGGCGTCGATGGTGATTCTACCTTCCTTGTCGGACGACGCCCGGCGCGTGCTCGCAACGCACGAAGAGGATATTCTCCGGATCTTTACGGGGTATGCGCTCACGTATGGCTCCCAGCACAGCGCCGAACTAGGACCCGATGCCTGCCTTCCGCTGAGTGGTACTGAGCTCGGCGGGACGCCCGCATCTCATACGGCGGCGCGGTTTGAGAGGTGGTTACAGGAGACGGCGTTAAGGGTCGTGGTGAGGTCGCTGTTTGTCGCGAACTCGGGGCACGACGACCGGTTTGACAGCGTGATGGATTTGGCGAGGACGGCGAGGAAGGGGCTAAGTCTGAACGAACACGCTATACCTTCGTTTGCGCCCATCTTTGTGACGCCGGCGCGGGCTGAGTCTGACGACGAAAATGGGAACCGAGGCTCAAAGCACCCTCACGCCAAACCCCACGCCCACACTCGCAGTTTTGCTCTCAACGCGTACATCCTCGACTTTTATACACACGGCCAGGTACAGCCATTGAGCGAAGCCAACGCGATCCGACGGGGCGACGTCTGGTTCGTGTTGCAAGAGTTTGCTTTGACCTTGATGACGGTGCGAGGGGTGTTGGAGCAGTTGATTATGCGGAAGCGGGAGCGGGTGGATGTGAGGGAGGGATCGGATACGGGCGAGGGTGAGGGTGAAGGTGAATCAGGGGATTTGGATAGTGGGTTCATCGATGTGGATGATCCGACGGAAAAGGACGACGAGGGGGGTGGGGGTGGGGATGATGAGGGAGGGAAGCGAGGGATACAGATGGGGAGTGGGATGGGCCGCGCCAAACCCAGTTGGGTAGCGGACAGGGACTGGAGAGTTCTCGAGGTGGTGTATGAGGCGACGGAGAAGTTCGATGAAAAGTTTAAGGCGATGTGGGCATGAGGAGTTGATCAAAGTTGTCGAAACCTGGGGTTATTTGTGTATCAAGAAAGTGTTGGATGATTCTGTTGTATGTCGTACAAGTTGCCGCCCTGTTCTCTTAGCGTGCAATTCGCATGTTGCACTTTTCCAATGGCAGGACAAGACCTATCAGATCGTGAACGGCTTCATAGAAAATGCATGAGCGGCAGTAGTATACCTCATAACGGCGCATTGCGGGGTATAGACAGTGCAGGTAAACTTTGAGAACTACATCACCGTTGAGCAGAGCGGAACGCGACAGCGAAAAGACGACGAGAAAGCAATGCGACGACAACGACAAAAGGACATGATATATAGAGCGTCATAGCGCGGCTGTATCACAATACCTCTACTACTTCAGCATGGATATCCCTGGTGAAGTTGATCTGGCGTTGGAGGCCTGGAACAATGATTGCGTGCTCAGCAGCGACTCGCTTGAACTCCCCATTGGGTTGTTGCTGGAGCAACAGCGCATGGAATGGCTGTTGCAGACGAACAACTAGCCGCAACGCCCGGGTATAGTCATCCATTCTAGCGGCGGGTACAGCATGCAATGGCGAAGTGAGCACAGAACCGGCCTCGGCCTCCGGATCAGACTCGTACTCGTCTCCAGCCGCTGTACCTCCCCGAGTGAAACCATCAAGTGGATCGCGTAGATCGCGAATCCACGGATGTACAAAAACGAGTTTTCGTGGCTCCGTCAACGAGAGCCTGTCCGTTGTCTTGAATTCCACATAGCCAATGCCTGATACCCGAGCACGGTAATGATTCTCTTGACCACTCCCAAAGTCTTGTACACCGAGCCTTTTGACTGCGAAGATGATGCATGGGAGGTGTAGTCGGCGGTTCGCGAAGCGTGCTGGTGGTAAACGGGTGATCCGATTGTGGATTAACATGGCTTCCTCCTCAGATAGTGAGGCTCTTAATGCCACAACATGCAGGTCCAATTCGGCATCTGCGATGACAGGCGTAGCACGCGGCATTTGACAATATACTGCAAGGGTGGCGGGAAGGCAACTGTTGTATGGCGAAGACTTGCCCATCCAGGCAAGCACTGTCACGTCGCCCGAACGAGCCACGATCTCCTCCAGCAGGTGACCCAGCGCCGTATCTCCTTCTCCGTAGCGTGGCATGATGTCACTCTTGAAAATACCGATCAACGAGTACGCGACGTCTTCTTCCACTGTCGCGTCGCGTGTTGAGGCTAGTCGTAGTTTCTCTCGGACGCTGAGATGGTCGGGGTCGAAAGCCGTGATGTTTTCGCGAGCCACACCAATGGCATCCACGAGCTCCTGCATGATCTCTGGTGACTCTTTGTGGTTGGCACGGGTGTCACCGAGGTATGGCTTCCAATCGCAGTCGTAGAATCGGATCACCTTCGGTGCGAGAACCTCTTGCGCGGTCCAGGCCCGCGTCATCCATATACTGTCCGTGAGATCGCCAATGGCTGACGGATACTCTACGCTCGCAAGAAGGACAAGGGTGGCTGCAGATGCTTCATACCACTTGTACATCATCGTGAGTGATTGGTTCAACACCGTGCTGATCGTCTTATCGATGCAGCATGTGTCACTCCATGCCCACCGATATCCGTCCCTGCGAACCACCTCACAGAATTTGCGCAGCTTCTCGTTCAGTGGCGATGAATCCAGATCCCAAACTGAGTTGACCAGATTGACGTCCTGGAACGAAGGCTCCTTCCCTTCCCATACATGCGAAAACATCACATATTCGAAATATTTTGCCACTGCTCGCAGGATGCGTCCGTTGTCCAATTTCTCCATCGTGGAGGAAACGAGTTCTTTGAACTGCGGTTCCGACTTGAATGTATGCATTCGCACTGTGCCATCGCATAAACGACCACTCTTGACGTCGATGAGGACAAGTGGGCATATCCTGAAGACCCCGCGAACGACGTTGTCGATCATCATCTCCGACCGGGAGGGTGAAACATATTTCTTGCCTAGTTCTGTGCAATCTAAGTCACGATATTATCTTCACGCTGGTAAGGTTACACTTACGACGGATATCTTGATTGTGAGATTCCTTAATGAGCAAAAGCATGTAGGTGAACGCATCTATTGCATCATCGTAGCGCTGCAAACCATGCAATGCCGCATGTCTTCTCTCGTATCCCCACAGACACAGAGGGTCTGCCCTGATTGACTGCATCGCTTGAATTCAGGATCGCCGGACACGAAAGAGAGAAAAGCCATACCTCATCTGCATCGTTCAATGCATCTTCCCACAACGCCAGCATTCCTCGGGCTTTGCTTCGTTTAACAAGGAGACCCGCAGGGTTTGATGGATTCAGGGACAACGCAGTAGAATATAGTACAATCGCTTCTTTAGGACCCTTAGACTGCATCGCTGCATCGCCGTTATCTTCGAATGGCTTGATACAATCTTGAAGATGTAGCTGGATCGCGAGATCAAGTCTGTCAAAGTCCCATCCAAAGAGCTTTCAAATAGAGTTGGTGCGCCCGTGTAGGGACTCGAAAAGAACAGCTTACGAGTGAAATTACTATCAGGTGTGGACCTTTTTGGATTGGAATGGCCTCCCGCGCACGCCTGAGCAAATCCATCGCTCGTTTGTTGTCTCCTTTTCTCAACAACATTCCTCCAAGGAGGAGGAACATTTGGGCCTGTACAACGCATGATCAACCTTGTTTACCAGTGATTCTACCATTTACATACCTGGACAGTGATATATATCGACTGGTCGTCCACTATATCGATCAAATCATCTACCCGCGAAATAGCGTCGTCGTGTTTTCCACATTCAAACAAGATGATCGCCTGAGTGAAACGAAAGATCGGTACACGCAGCAAGGAGGATAACAGGCGCATACCTTGATCAACAAAAGAAATTTGTTTTCAGTGGGGAGACCTTCAGTGAAAACGAGGTCAAATGCACGCATGGCCGACCCGTGCTCCCCATTTCCGAGGCGGGCCATTGAATTTGCGATATGCCCGATGACGGATCGCTGAACGTCGATAGACTTGGCGTGCGATAGTCAGTACGAGATGGAACAATAGATGAGCCAAAATTACTTTTTTGGCATCGTCGATGGCCATGACCCACTGTTTCGAACGGGCCCGCACAAGAGCGCGGTGCGCGAGTGCACGTGCATGTTGAAAAGGATTCGATGAATGTACGATTTCTTCTGTCAAGAGTTCTTCGACGCAACTCAAGTCGCCCTGCGTCCACAATTTGAATGCCGCATCACTGATATACATAAGCGGCAACTGCGATGCTGTGAAGAGATTCGAACAAGCGGACAATTGACATTTGATCGCACTCACGATGTAAGGAAAAAAAACGGGAGTAGACCATAAGCTATTGGATTTGACAACGTTGATCACTTACATTTACTGTGAAGTACGAGACCGGAAGGATATCACGAAGACTCCGAAAGGTTATTTTCCCGTTATGTTCGCCGGTCGCAATGTAATCGTCATTGGGGGAAAGTGCGATAGACCAAACTGTGCTTGCGTGCTGTATAACAGTGCCAAGTTGTTCGTGCGTAGAGGCGTCCCAAAACGATAGTGACTGGTAGGAAACAACGGCGATGAATTTTTGGTTGTGCGATAGGGCGACAGAAGCGTTCCATGCAGTCCCAGGAACGGACCATTTACTGAGCAAGGATCCTGAAGACGTATTGAAACACTTGACTTCACCGCGCGAGCCAGCAAAGAGTCGATGACCATCAGCCGACCATGTGAGATTTGACGATATCGCTTCCTTGAACAGAAACGGGATGTCGAGCAGTTGCTCGCCATTGTCGCTGTTGTAGATCCGGATCGAATTGGCATGATCGGAGTCTTCGGCGGTAGCGGTGGCGATGCGGTCACCATTTGGAGAGGATTGCACTGCCACCACCCAACCGTCGTGCTGCAGCGGCCCGACAAGCCTTTCCCCCGTTGTCAGGCTCCAGATGAACGCGAGCTTGTCACCCGAGCCCGTCGCAAATTTCGTCGAATCGGGGGTGATGTCGACCGAGAATACTGTGTCCGTGTGACCTTTGATGTCCAGAACCTTTTCGTGGGTGTGCGCATCCCACACCACTACTGGCCCCCCAAAACAGAATCCCGGGCCACACACCAACCATTTGCGATCCGGAGAGAGCGCTGCAGAAATTATATCTCCTCCTTCGGCTCGAATTGGTTCGCCAACCTCGTGTCCGTCATCTACTCGCCATTGCCGAAGCATCCCTTCTTCACCGCCGCTCAATACTTGCTTCTCATCCTCGGCGAAGAAGACTAAGAATATTTTATGTTGATCATTGATTTCAATTATTTTCGAGCCATCTGGAAGTCGGCGGGCGGTCATTATATGTACTCGCCCATGACTAGTACGTGCCTTTTCCCGTAGACTGCATATCTATCCACAACACACGGGTATAGGGAGGATTATATAGTGAGTGTGCAAGGTCAAGGGGCACAACGACACCTGGTTTCCTCACGGCACGTGTAATACATGCTCGTTTTGTCTTATCGATAAGGATGTGGATCAACTGACACAGCTCTGGGCGCTTGTAAGTCTCCTATCCTCCCGACATACCCACTCCCCACATCACTTGCGCAGCTACAGTATAGGACAATGCACAGAAAAAGGCATGACGGATCAAATAAATAAATATACTTATAGCAAGAGCACTCGATGAATCGGCGAGTGGTGCAGTTGGGACTTCACAAAGATCACAGGAATATACCATCAAACTTGCTACGACTAAAGCAACCACTCTGGAGCTAGACGTCCACGCCATAATGAGTGTTCCCATGGCACATCCTTAAACATACTCTGTGCAACATCGTTGACCCCCACCACAGATGCTGTTTCACTGATTGACAAGACTATGGCTCTCAACATGTTCGATCGGAGCAGAGATGGAGGGTGGACGAGTGCCACAGCAAATGGGCTAATGTATGGTTGGGGCGAAAGCCTGAGGATGGGAGATTTCACCTTCCAAAACGTGCTCGTTATCCCGAAGTTGCACACTCAATGTGAGCACTTTTTTTGAAATGCCTTCGATCCACCCGTTGTTGCGGTTCCCCGGGCCCAACGAAGCGTTGATCTTCATGATAGACCGAGATCTTCCGGCTTGGGTGTCCGGGATGGTCGTGCTCGAGTCTATGTTTAGTGTGATCAATTCGAAGGGGGAGACCCTGATGACACACTTGTTCAACCGTAGGCCATACAATAAAAAAAGCAACTATTGTATTCGATAATCGATCATTCGCCCCACATTATTATTACCTCAAGTCTCGCTCTTCTACCCCTTCCACCACAGCTTGATGGTCACTGCACCTTCTTCTCCCCCGCCACAACGTCCACCACCCTCGCCTCTTCCCTTCGTTTCGCCTCCCTTCACTCCCGTCCACGCGCGATCAACGGCTTAGGTCCCGACTCACGGACAAGTATATTTTCAATCATCCAGCAGCCCGCGAAAATCGGGGATCATCACGCTTATCAATTTTACCTTGAACTTTCGAGGGGTCGAGGGAGTGTGTGGATGCTGTGTGGATGTGATCAGCCAAAGCATCGAAATCAAGCACGGATAACGCGTGAGAAGTCCATCCCTACAATTCAAAGCCTCCGATTCAACTCCGGGAAGGAATCCGTCGAACCCGAAAACGCGACCGCACTCGCTGCGGCTCGAGGCAATCATTGACTCACGGAAAGGTTGGCCCTGGTTGAAGTCGATTGCAAATGTGGATGTCTGTTTTGAAAGACCTAAGAGGTCGATGATGCCTTGTGTGTGGGACGTGGGGTTGAGAAGGAGTTGAGTAGGGTAACGAGGACACCGCAGCCGTGTCCTAGTCGAGTGGATCATTCCCGCTCACATTATATCCCCGGCGATCACTCTCGCCATCATATATTCTTCATTTCGTTTCATCCCCTATTTGACATACTGCACGAGAGAATTGAGCCCATCATCAAACACTCTATAGTATTGCATTGCCCTTTCGCCCCCCAAGCATACGTTTCTCGCGATCAGCGGACTCGACAAGAAAATCACCGTTTGCGATCTGCGAGAAATTCTTCCGCAATCCTACTTTACCCTCTACTATTTAAGTGCTCCTCGTCTATCAACATCATTGGGGTTTCTGACCATGTTTCCTTCTAACCAATTCACATTGTCGTGTCTTGATCATGTTCCGATGATCTGGTTACTGCAGTGCTTTATTCTCCAGCACAGTCCAATACGGATTCCGCTCTCACGAATTAGTGAGGCGTTGCTGAAACCCTGGTTGCAGCAAAGCGCGAAACATGTCGATCACGTTACAAGTCTTTGTCGGGCTACTAGTGCATCGACAACACACGTTTGATTCAGCCCCGATCTTAATCCTTCAAGCCACTGGCTCGAGCAGCCACAACTGACTAGAGATCTGGGAGTTGTTCGTTACGAGCACCTGCAACCTCAGTGAGTGGACAACCGCAGAGTATTGTCCTGCTACTCATACCTTGGGATTGCTCACATTGCTATCGGTATCGAGCACAAACTGAGACCTATCTGGGATGAACAACCTGCCAGAGATAACTATTAGCTGCAACACGAGTGAGTGGACATCAGCGTACTGATATGCCTGATATGCCTCATGCGGCTCCTTTGTATCGTAGACTTCAACAGGGTTGATGGACCATTTCTGCTGCTCGTTCGAGACGGAGACTACATCGGGTGATCGAATACCGAGGAAACGTTGTGAAACGTTCTGGATAGTATATCCATCCGGAGTATTCGTCAGCTTCCACTGTTAGTCGGAATTAACATCGCCGCGATGGTGAAGAACGAGCCCTATCACGAACTTTCCCGTTGTCCTGGGAATCAGTCTTCTGAGTGGTAACCGAGGAGGATCCAGTCGAAACAAGGTAGGGATTGCCGCTACGGTAGCTACGAATCTTGTAGATCCCGCTGCTCACGATGTCGTAAGCCGAGAACTTAGCGGGACTCGCAAGGCCGAAGAAGGCCTTCTCAGTTCCGCATGCCTTCTTGAAGCTCTCGACCCAACCTGGCCACCTCGCCTTCCTATCTTTATCGGGGAGATTCCCTATGTTATTGTTGATGAAGTCTGATGTCATGAGAACCTCAGCAAAACGCAGATTGAATCCATGGTGAATCCGTACCCTTGTATTCCTTAGCCGATCTCCCACTCGCATTCGCCTGAACCCACAAAGGAAAGTATACCGTGTCTAGATGGGCCAATATGACGTTCGTTCCCTGATGGAGAGGGGAACACTTACTCCTAATGGTCTCTGGGTCCCTCAAAAGTTTGCTAGCAATGGTGTAGTAACCCTGAAAGATGTTGGGAGTCTTCTTGATACAAGCTGCACTACCACTCACCAAGATACAAGGCAGAAGAACGATATGCATACTGCAAAGAGAGCGGACATTCATAGGTTAGCCAATCCCGAGCTATGGGGCCACTCGCGGGACGCACTCAAGCCAACTTGCATTGCTATTCTTGACAACATCTTCGTAAAGCTTGATAGAATTCTGGAGCTCAGGCGATTTTGGCTCCTTCGCGACGTCGACCTCTGGAATACCCAGCTTTTTTGTACAGTCGTCTCGCGCACTTGTGACATACTTAAGGCTGTTTGAGAGTTTCGCCGCGATATCCGTGACCTCCTTGAAAGTACCCGATTTGCCGACAGCTTCCATTTCCACCCTATAGTAATACTCTAGGTATGTGGCATCTTGCTGTATGTGGGGGTTGAGACAAGGCGATGAGGAACCACGTCGTCCCACTTACGATCATATAGTGGCGAAAGCCATTCAGTGGAGCTGTACCTTTGGCGAGCTGAAGAGGGAACGGGTGCGTCGTCAAATTTGTCCATTCGGTTGTGGATTCTTTGAGAAGGTCTTGAACATAATCTTTCTGAATAAAATTTTCATGTACGGTGGACCCGAAGGCGATAACTTTCTGTTGGGTCCTATGGATGTGAGCGGGCCCCGGCGCCTAACTGATATATGAAGAGAAGGGCGCATACTGGGAATCAACGGCTGCATGGGCAAGCGCCAGTGCAACACGACCGCGCAGACCAAAACTCATTGTGGTTAGAACGTCGAAACTAGGAAGGCGTTAATTAGTGTCAAGACGAGGGAGGAATGATGCCCTTTATATGCAGTCCTGTGAACTGAACATGGGGGTGCCGGTGATCAACCATAACCGGCTGATCAATTTCGGCAAGGTTTGATGCAAGACTAGACTGGCAGCCTAATCCTTACCACGGAGATACATACATCTGTACGGAAGATGCGGCCAGTGCCAACCCCATTGAACGAGGTGGCACGGAATCCGAATTATACCGAAATGGGGACGCCAAGTTTCTGGTCCGCTAGCATTGCATTTCACGGAAGCGAAGAAAGAGGTCTGCATACAATCTCTGCATGAGTTTTGACCAGTTGTGGTTGCCCTGTTATGATTCCGAGCTTTTTCGGCTCCAACAATGGACAACAAAACAAGTCCGTGCAGTTTATGTTAGGGAGTCCAGAGACTGCAAAGTAGAAAAAGAATCTAATGCTTCAGTCACCCAGCTGGTGTCACAGGTACGGTCAGGATTTTGTGACCCCCAAAACCCATAGTAAGTATTCTCGGGTACGGGTGTACGACCTCTTTCAGAACTAGTCTTAGACATGAAATGGCATAGACAAATCCCCAGAATGAATAATAGACATAACATTAATCACGACGGAAGGCAGGGCAAGATGAAAAACACGGCAAGATGAACGCCGGATAAAGCTCAATGACGAAGGGAGAACATAAGGGAAAAAAAGGCGAGCAAAGAAGCGGGGTCATTGCTTATAACATGAACAGTAAGGTTCTACACCCAGAAGCCTAGACATTTCCTACTAGGCGCTGAGAGCTTTTTGCTCGTGGCACTAGGAAGGTGCGGGACATCTTCTGCTCATGCACACTACGCAGCTTATGCTTGTTATGATGCAGCCTGCAATACCATACATAGATTATCTCAATCAACATCATTCCTTGCGACTTGGGATGATGCCAGGATTTATATGTGCAGTGATATAGACTGTAGCGTAAGGAACAAGTGCTTGAACCTGCGACTTCTTTCTGAATTTGCTTCTGGAAGCAGAGCATGGTCTCTCGTATACATTTTGGAACGCACTTGCTTCAATGGCGAACTTCATGTTTCTCGTCAAAGTTAGTACAACTTCTGGGCGAAAATTGGCTGTGTAAACCAAGTGTAAACAGCACTCCATCCTGGCCGAATTCAAAATCCCGATGCCCGACGCCGTGAGCTCCGGGTGATACTCAACACCATGGAGTCCTACTCCCAAAAGTCCCTCCTTGATGTCAACCTCAATGCACCGGTTTCTGTGATGCAGGAAAATTGACCCCATCATCGAACACTCTACAATATTGCATTGTCCTTTCGCGCAAGCATCCGTTTCTCGCGATCGGTGGACTCGACATGAAAATCACCCTTTGGAATCTGCGAGAAATTCTTCCGCAATCCTACTTTACCCTCTACTATGTAAGTGCTCCTCGTCTATCGACATCATTGGAGTTTCTGACCATGTTTGTTTCTAACCAATTGCCATTGTTGTGTCTTCTCCAGTACTGTAAGCCCAATACCGTTTCCGCTCTCGCAAATTGGTGAGGCGCTATCAAAACCCTGGTTGCAGCGAAGCATGAAACAGGTCGATCACGTTACAAGCCTTTGTCAAACTACTAGTGCATCGAGAACACACTCTTGATTCAGCCCCGATCTTAATCCTTCAAGCCACTGGCTCGAGCAGCCACAACTGACTAGAGATCTGGGAGTTGTTCGTCACGAACACCTACAACGCATGACTTCGGTGAGTGGACAACTGCAGAGTATTGTCCTGCTACTCGTACCTTGGGATCGCCCACATTGTTACCGGCATCGAGCACAAACTGAGACCTATCTGGGACAAGCAACCTGCCAGAGACAACTATTAGCTGCAACACGAGTGAGTGGACATCGGCATACTGATATGCCTGATACAGCCCATTTGTACCGTAGACTTCAACAGGGTTGATTGACCATTTCCCCGCCTGGCCTGAGCCGGAGACTGCATAAAGTGGTTGAATCGGGTCTCTGACGGAAACATCGAGGAAGCTTTGTTGTGAAACGTTCTGGAGAGTATATCCATCCGGAGTATTCGTCAGCTTCCACTGTTAGTTGGAATTAGCATCGCTACGACGGTGAAGAACGAGCCCCATCACGAACCTTCCCGTTGTCCTGGGGTTCAACCTCCTGAGTGGTAACCGAGGGGGGTACAGTCGAAACAAGGTAGGGATTGCCACTGCGGTAGCTACGGATCTTGTAGATCCCGCTGCTCACGATTTTGTAAGCCGAGAACACATTGGGACTCGCAAGACCGAGGAAGGCCTTCTCAGTTCCGCATGCCTTCTTGAAGTTCTCGACCCAGCTTGGCCACCTCCTCTCTCTCTCTTCCTGGGAGAGATTTCCGATGTTGTTGTTGATGAACGCTGATGTCATGAGAACCTCAACAAAACATTGAACTCATGGTGAATCCGTACTTCTGTATTTTGTAGCTGAGCTCCCACTCGCATTCGCCTGAACCCACAAAGGAAAGTATAGTGTGTCTAGATGGGTCAATATGACGTTCGTTCCCTGATGGAGAGGGGAACACTTACTCCTAATGGTTTCTGGATCCATCAACAGTTTGCTAGCAATCGTGTCGTAACCCTGAAAGATGTCGGGAGTCTTCTTGATACAAACTGCACTACCACTCACCAAGATACAAGGCAGAAGAACGATATGTATACTGCAAAGAGAGAGGGCATTCATAGGTTAGTCAATCCCGAGTTGTGGAACCACTCGCGGGACGCACTCAAGCCAGTTGCCATTCTTGACAACATCTTCGTAAAGCTTAATAGAATTCTGGAGCTCTTGTGACTTTGGCTCATTCGCGACGTCGTCCTTTGGAACACCCAGCTTTTTTGTACAGTCGTCTCGCGCACTTGTGACGTACTGAAGGCTGTTTGAGAGTTTCGCCGCGAAATCCGTGACATCCTGGAAAGTCCCCGATTTGCTGACAGCTTCCATTCTCACCCTGTAGTAATACTCTAGGTATGTGGCATCTTGCTGTACGTGGGGGTTGAGACAAGGCGATGAGAAACCACGTCGTCCCACTTACGATCATATAGTGGCGAAAGCCGTTCAGAGGAGCTGTACCCTTGGCCAGTTTACTAGGGAAAGGGTGATTCGTCAATTCACTCCAAGCGGTTGTGGATTCATCGAGAAGGTCTTGGACATAATCATGCTGAATAAATTTTTCATGTACTGTGGAACCAAAGGCGATAACCTTCTGTTGGGTCCTGTGGATGTGAGTACGACCTAGCTGACATATGAAGAGAAGGGCGCATACTGTGAATCAACGGTTGCATGGGCAAGTGCCAGCGCAACACGACCATGTAGAGCAACGCGCGAGGGTACTGTGTCAGGCTCTGCAAAGCTCATTGTGGTTAGAATGTCGAAACTAGGGAGGGCGTTGATACGTGTCAAAGCGAGGGTGGATGCCCTTTATATGCAGTCCGTGGACTGAACATGAGGGGTGATCGATTTGGCAAGGTTTGATGCAATACTAGACTGCCTAATCCTTACCACGGAGACACATCAGTACGGACCCTGAGGCGGCTGCCCACTTATTGAACGAGGCGGACACGGAATCGAGTTCCACCGAAATGGGGACGCCAAGTTTTTCGTCCTTTAGCATTGCATTTCACGAAAGCGAAGAAAGAGGTCTGCCTGTCTCTGGATTGGGTTTTGACTGTCATCATGGAATAGAGGGCACAAACCTTATGAGAAGGAAGATCGTTGTCAGATTACCAGCACCCTGGAACGTGCGGAGGCTATGAGATGCTATGATGTGCACTCTAACGGTTGTGCATGAGGTAGTCTAGCTAAACGCAGTCAGTCTGCTGCGGCGAAGAATTTCTAATCGGGGTGATTGCGGCGTGTTCATGTTGCGAATGTCAGATACGAGACTGGGCTATTCGACCGAACCTACCAGAACGGATTACCAGTGATGGCGCCAGCAGGCGTTCACCTACCTATCGAACAAAGTGGAATGGATATCTGCGATTTTATATTGCGATTCATGGATGCGAACCAGGCGTGTCGTCAAGGTGTTACTACTAGAACTAACCGCCCTCGTGCGATAGAGGGTACCAACTTCATGAAAAGAGTGATCGCTGCTGATCGTAATGACAACATGAAGCTAGAAAACCGGACGATGGTGACTGAAATAGAAACGGTCAGCCGCATCGCTCAAGTTTGATGGAATGTTCTACAGCATGTGAACGTGGCTGAAGCATAGCTGTGCGGATGACTGAGGACCCAGGGCTCGAGATGTACCGATCTGAGGCCGAGTCGTCTTCGTTCCTTATCCGCGATATAGATAAGGCCTCGTGTATGGCCTTCTGACTACCGAAGACGAACAATGGAGTACAGGATTTCTCAGCGGTTCCTGATTCAAGGGTGTAACCTGTGAGTCCAGGAGAGAGAACAATATCCAGGCCAGAGACACCTAGCGTTACTAATATTCCCAGGTTTCCAGATGTAAAAATTGTGGGAAAGAAAATTTCGACGCCCGTGGGAAGGCTTGGTTTGACTTTCGTTGAAACCTAACGTTCTAACCCTTCGCCCTAACACCAGAGAGTAGGGTTCCGGCTTGCACGATTCAGATGCAGCTTGTGATTCTTTACCTGTGATTTTTCGCTGCTAGCTGAACATACAGCGTGTAGTAATTGATTATTGAATGTACGTTGGTTCAGATGCGCTATGATGCGTGCACATATTTACGAACCACGCAACGCGACAACATGGTTCGTGGACATCCTCTCAACCTCACATTGTACGAACGAGTCTAGTCAAAGGTATTGGAGCCAGCTCACGGTGTCGTGCTCATCAAAGAATGTCCGGGTCGAGTTGCAGTTGCGCGTTTTCGGCAAGTATGTAGATCCGAGCGGGTGGTCTGGTTGGAGGACTTTGATAGTGATGTGGGGATCCGACGGGAAAGACGACGAGGAGAATAAGGATGACGATGGTGGGAAAGTTAATGGGGGCCGTACAGGCGGAGAGGGTACTTGTATATTGGACGACGAAGGAGTTGCATGAAAAAAAGTTTAGGGCGATGTGTGCCTGACCTGATCTTTATCTACGATACCACGCGCAGTCATCAGTTGTACTACAAGTTTTCGTGGCAATTCACGCTTTGCAAGGGTTGGCCAGGTGGATGATCTCGGGAAAACGATCAATGGGAAGCCATTTGCACGAATGGAAGAGGAAGCATTCATGATGATGTGCATAGTCGACGTATGCATAAGAAATAAAGGCCTACATTTTCGTTTGCTATATGATGTATCAGACCCAAGTTGGTAGTAGCATCCCCTCCTCCAACCCAGACAGCGAATCTGACAGACACCCACTCTGCCCACCAAAAACGCCACTCCCCCGAACGACACATCCCCATCAAGCGATCAACGTCGACGCGGTGTTGGCATCATACTTGAAGTTGGGTTGAATCACCTGCTTGGTCTTGTAATACCTTGCCAATCGGTGAATTCGACTCTCGATGAGAATGAGGCGGAATTTGGAGTCCTTGTCTTTTCGGTTGACTTCGAGATGTTTGCGGACAGAGATGGCTTTTTTGATCAGGTGGTAGAGGTGGTCTTCGGGGATGGAGGGTGCGAGGCCTGTTGGAAGACATCGCGAATAATGGCACCGGATCAGTGATCGTGGATAAGAAGGGACAACCACGTACCGTTGCTCGTCAACACCCGGAAGATCTTGTTTCCGGTGACGAAGCGCACCTGGGGGATTCCGTGCGAGTCACGGAGAGTGACACCGATTTGGGATGGGGTGAGACCCTTGCGGGCGAGTTTGATGATGTTTTCGACGACTTCGTCGGTGGTGGTCTTGAGCCATGATGGTGGGGTACGGCGGTATGGAAGGGCAGAGGAGGCTGAGGAGGATTCAGTGCCGAATGATATGAGCAGGATGGGATAGACGACGTACAGATACCCTTTCCGGGAGCGTGCATACGACCCATGGTTGCTCTACCAAATCGTCAGCGACGTTGCGAACGGCGAACACAACGAACACGCACAGACTTTGGCGGGGAGGCGAACGTTAAGTCGAGGGTGGTCTAATGGGATGGCGTCCCGCGCACGCCTGAGCAAATCCATCGCTCGCTCGTTGTCTCCTTTTCTCAACGACATAGGAGGAACATTTGGGCCTGTACAACCCACGATTAACCTTGCTTACCGGTAATCCTACCGTTTACATACCCGGGCAGTGGTATGTATCGACTGGTCATCCATTATATCAATCAAATCATCTACTCGCGAAATAGCAACGTCGTGTCTTCCACATTGAAACAAGGTGATCGCCTGAGTGGAACGAAAGATCAGCACAGGCAGCGAGGATGATGTCGGGTATATTTGATCAACAAAAGAAATCTATTTTCAGTCGGTAGATCTTCAGTGAACACGAGGTCAAATACACGCATTTCCGACTCGTGTCCTCCATTCCTGATGTGAGCCATTGCGTTTGCGATATGACCAATGACGGAGCGCTGAACCTCGATAGACTTGGCGTGCTATAGTCAGCACGAGATGGGACAACAGATGACCCGAAATTACCCCTTTGGCATCGTCGATGGCCATGTTCCACTGTTTGGAACGGGTTCGCACAAGAGCGTGGTGAGCGAGTGCGTGTGCATGGTGAAAAAGACTCGAGGGATGTAGGACTTCTTCTGTCAAGAGTTCTTCGACGCGAGTGAAGGCGCCTTGCCTCCACGATTTGAATGCTACATCACCGATATCCATGAGCGGCAGCTACGACGCTTGAAAAGGAAGCGAAGGAATCAGGACAAGCAAGCAATTGATGTTTGAACACACTCATGATGCGACGAAAAAAGGGAGTAGACCATGATCTATTGGATTCGACAATATTGCAGAGCTGGTCACTTATATTCACTGGGAAGTACGAGCCTGCTAGGATATCACGAAGACGCCGGAAGGTGATTTTCCCGTTTTCTTCGCCAGTCGCAATGCAGTCGTCATTGGTGGAAAGTGCGATAGACCAACCTGCGCTTGGGTGGTTTATAACAGTCCCAATTTGCTTGTGCGTAGAGGCTTCCCAAAACGATAGTGACTTGTAGGCAACGATGACAACAAACTTCAATTGGTTGTGTGATAAGGCAATAGAAGCGGTCCATCTAGTGGCACCCCCAGGAACGGACCAACTATCGTAGATCCGCATCGCGTTATGTAACATCGGGGTTTTCCGCCGTACTGGTGGCGATGCGGTCACCGTTTGGAGAGAATCGCACTGCCACCACCCAACCAGTTCAAGTTGTCATGCATTCATGCTCCAGATGAACGCGAGCTTGTCTTACGCTCCCGTCGCAAATCTCGTCGAATCGGGAGAGCTGCCGATGGAGGTTACTGTGTCTGTGTGACCGTTGATCTCAATGACCTTTTCGTGGGTCTGCGCATCCCACACACTTGCATACCCCTTGCCATCGCTCACGCGCTCACGTCTAACCGCTGGCAGAGTCCACACACCAACCGTTTGCGATCCGGAGATATCGCAGCAGCAGCGATTCCCACCCCTTCGACTTGAATTTCTTCGCCAACCTCGTGTCCGTCATCTACTCGCCATCGCCATCGCCGAAGCATCTCTTCAAGACCGCCACTCCATACTTGCTTGCCATCCTCGGCGAAGAAGACTGAGTATATTGGATGTTGACCATTGATTTCAATTTTCGAGTCATCTGGAAGTTGACAGGCGGTCATTATAGGCACTCGCCCATGACTAGTACGTGCCTTTTCCCGTCGATTGCATACTTGTCCACAACACACGGGTATAGGCAGGATAGTGAGAGTACAAGGTAAACTTGGGGCACAACGACACCTGGCTTCCTCAAGGCGTATATAATATATGCTCGTTTTGCTTTATCGATAAGGATATGGATCCACTGCCGCAGCCCTGGGCGTTTGTGAGTCTCCTATCCTTCCGACATACCCACTCCCCACATCACTTGCGCAGCTGTAGGACAATGCACAACAAATGGCATGATGGATCAAATAAATATATATAGCTATAGCAGGAGCACTCGATCAATCGGCGGTGCAGTAAGTCGGGTGCTGATACGTCACAAAGATCACAGGAATACACCGTCTAACTTGCTACAACTCAAGCAACCACTCTGGAACTAGACGTCCATGCCATTGTGAGTGTTCGCCACATCCTTAAACATACTCGGTGCAACATTGTTGACCCCCATCACAGGTGCTGTCACTGATTGACAAAGCCATGGGTCTCAACATGTTCGATCGGAGCAGAAATGGTGTGGACGGGTGTCACAGCAAACGGGTTGATGTATGGTTGGGGCGAAATCCTGAGAATGGGATATTGCACCTTCCAAACCATGCTCTTTATCCCGAAGTTGCACATTCAATGCGAGCACTTCTTGAAATGCCCTCGATCCACCCATTGTTGCGGTCTATCGACGAAGTGCTGATCTTCAGAATGTGCATTTATTGCATCCTCAGTCCTACGATGCCGTCCACGCAAGTAATCCAAGACGATCGACCGAGATCATCCGGCGAGGGTGTCTGGTACAGTGGTGCTCGAGTCCATGTCTGTATGATCAATTTAAACGGGAACCCCCGATGACACACTTGAGCAACCATAGGCCATACAATAAAGAATGCAACCGTTGTATTCGACAAACGATCATTTGTCCTATACCATTTTCCACCCCTTCCACCCCAACCTGATGATCACCCCACCCTCTTCTCCCCCACCGCTCCCTCCGCTTCCCTTCGTTTCGCCTTCACTCCCGTTCACGCGTGACAAACGGCTTGGGTCAACTCACGGACAGGTACATTCTCAATCATCCAGCAGCCCGCGAAAATCGGGTACCATCACGCTCGTCAATTTCACTTTGAACTACCAAGGGGTCGAAGCAGAGTGTGAACGTGATGTGATTAGTCAACCTTCAAAATCAAGCAGATTCGGCGCGTGAGACGTACCGCGGCATCCATCCGGACAATCCCCCGATTCAACTCGGGGAAGGAATCCGTCGAACCTGAAAACGCGACCCCACTCGCTGCGGCTCCAGGTCCAATCATCGCTTCACGGAATGGTTGGCCCTGGAAGTCGATCGCAAATGTGGATATCTGTTGTGAAAGACCTGAGAGGTCGATGACTGTGTTTGAGGCTAGGCTCCAACTGCGAGTCGAGGTAGATTACGCCCTGTGTGTGGGACGTGGGGTTGAGAGGGAGTTGAGTAGGATAACGAGGATACAGCAGTGGTGTCCTCGAGTGGATGATGATTCCCGCTCACACTATATCCTCGGCGATCACTCTCGCAATCGTATGTTCTTCCGATTGTTTCATCCCCTATTGAGACACTCACACTGCACGAGAGAATTGAACCCATCCTCGAATACTCTATGGTATTGCATTGTTCTTTCGCCCAAGCTTCCGTTTCTCGCGATCGGTGGATTCGACAAAAAAATCACCCTCTGCAATCTGCGAGAAATTCTTCCGCAATGCTACTTGAACCTCTACTAT